>APFE031682642.1:103495-146077 GCA_000404065.3 Pinus taeda
TCCGAATCCGACACTACAAATCCTGAATCCCTGTGTTAGGTGACTTAGCTTGTATGTATTATGAACACCTCCCTAGTTAAGAGGGAGTGCTAAAATAGGTAACTAGGTCCGGTCTTCCTAAATATGAAATGTACTCTTGATTCTTGTATATTGTAAAAAGAAAGAAAAATATTATTATTATTTTTGTAGCATGGGTTTTATGCTCAAGGTCAATTTATTTGTAGGTCAAGCACCCATTGAGTGCTTCTAGGGTTTGTCATAGAGTCAAGAAGTCAATTGAGTCATTGAAAGGCCCTATTGGGCATATTGTCTCATGTCAACAAAAATTATTGTAAGTCAAAAGTATCATAAGACTTCCTCCAAGACAAGTCAACCTAGCATTCAAACAAGACAGCCTACAAAGTGACAAGTCGACCTCACGAAAGGGCTATTCGACCTCTACATGAAGCATATATATACAAGGTGTTCAACCTCATTGGAAGATCATTCAAGTAGTTCATTGCAGAACAAGAAAGAGATCAAAAAGAAAAGCGAAGAAGAGGTGAAGGAAAGAAAAGATAGATCAAAGTTTTAGAAGATTTTTTTTGGGCTACTCATCTCACACATGCGAGTAATCTAGGGAAACTTTTTGTTGCTGCAAGATTGAGAATTGCAGTCACATTAAGGGGCCAAAATCGGGTGTCAAGAAGATTAGTCTGCAAGCCGAGTTACCAAGAAAAATAATTAACTGAAGCGAAAGAGATAGACTCATTATTCTGCCCTAAAATACTCACACGTGCGAAACTGCACAGATTGCAGGCAGGCAGAAAGTTGCAGACCCGTCATAGAGGTCGAGATTTAGAAGAGAAGTCGAAATCAAAGAATTGGAGCAAGTTTAACTAGTGTTGACTTTGTGAAAAAAGCTCATTAGAGGGAGGTTTGACTTGGTCATGGAGGGGTCTTGGTCTTGGTTCATAGGTCTTGGAATTCGTCATTTGAAGATTCTATAAGAAGAGAAGAATTCTTGTGGATTTTCTTCTCAAGAGGAGAGATTTTGGCCCTGGCTAGTAGCCTACATTTTGTGTCCTCTTGTCTCATTGATCATCATTGTTTTATAGCTATTTGATGATAAACAACTCTATAATAATCAAGATAAGAAGAAGCTAACTACAAGTAGATCAAGTTAAGTAAAAGAACATCAAAAGCAATTATCAAAGTAAGAGAAATCACCCTAATTAAGCTGCCCCTTGATTTCTCAACATTTACAAGCTCCTATGATGTACCTTTTATCGCTGTTATGACTTATATCAGAGTTATATATCAGATCTTATAAACCAGATGAGAGTCCTCCAAAATCACTTAGAACACCATAAATGCAATGACATAAATCCTTCTTATCCCTTGAGATTAAATGTGTGATGATTATAGGTTTATGATAATGTGTTTTAGGGTTTGATTAGGATGTGTATTAAGGTATTTAATACGATTGTGAGAAGACTTCAGAGCTGATCCAAAACAATGAGGAAAAAGATAAGGTTAGAGAGCAAACCCTTGACCTTAAGGCCTTTTGAGATGGTTTGATGAAATTCCAAATTACACATAGATGGTTCCAAACACCTGCAACACCAATGTTAGATTTGTAAATCTCAAACCAAGTGATAGAGCAACCCCTCAATGAGTACGACTAGGGCTAAATGATGGACTAATGAGACCTCAAGCCCTTGAATCCTTAATGACAAGTCTGCTGTTGATTTGGGGTAGCATCGAATGTGCTCTAGCCATGAAAACTAGTGGAGAGGCTAAAGCACATGAGATCTCCAAGACCCAGAAATAGTTTGGGCAGATTATACCTGGTTAAGGAGATTTAAAATAATTAATATTTTTAATGGTATGTATTAATATAAAACTGGGTTAGAAGGTTCTAAAGGACATGGATCAAGCCAAATCTTATCTTAGCCGTTGATTAGAGATTTAATCTTGGCCGTTGAAGGACCAACAAGAAAAGTATAAGAGGAGGCTTGAGGGCCAATTGGAGAATACACCAGAGTGATTAGTCATTCGATTTTCTAGAGCGGGGTTTGCTAAGAGAAATTGAATCAGTGATCAGAGTTGCAGTGAGGGGCAGTGAGTACGAGGCAGAGATAGTGCTGAAAGTCCATCACAGAGGCAGAGAGGCAGACGTTGAGCCAGTGTGAACCACGCAGAGGTAGAAGTGACTATGCAGAGGCCAGAAGGGCCTGCGTCATCTACGCAAAGGCTGCAGGAGTGACGCAGAAGGTCATAGAGGCTGCGCAGAGCCTCAGAAGGCTGACGCATAGGGTTTCGGGCTGACGCAGAGGCCAAGAGGGCTGACACTGAGCTTCAGATTGTGCTAGAGAGGGTTTCGTGGTGCAGGCTTTCTGAATATCTGCTTCCGAATAGAGAGGTATTACTGCTGGATTATTTTCTCTATTGGGTGAGCCAGTTTGGCACCCAGTTGTACTCAGAAAGACTGCATAATAATATAACCCTCAAAATTGTTGGACCAATTTTCCTAAGTTGGGTTTTTCCAGGGACGATTGTCCAAAAATAATGGTGTCACTTGTGTGTATGTCTATTTCTTTCAGCTGTTGATCTGTAGATGGTTGAGACTGTATTGTGTTTATTTCAGTGTTTATATGGTTAAATAACTTGTTAGTAATTAAACAAGTGGGCGAAATAAACCAGAGAATACAGATAAAATTTCTAACAGGTAATACTTGGAAATTTCAACATGGTATCAGAGTGTTGCAGATCACAGTAGAGCTGAAGGCACCAACTGAATCAGAGCATTTGCAACAGAAACAACTGTCTCGAGTGACAAAAGCTATTCCTAGCAGAAAGCAACAAAGAAGGGTTGACACAGAGGGACTACATCATCTGTTCGAGCTAGAGAGAGGCTAGTGCAGAGGCTGAGGAGGGTAGAAGAGGCTCACAAAGAGCCACACAGAAACCAGGAGGGTTGACGCAGCTGGCTAGTGGAACAATTCAGCTAGTGTTGGGATTGCGCAGAGCCTAGAGGCTTAGTCCTTCAGTTGCTGGGCATAGGAAGTTGTGGGCAAATTGCAGGGAGTGAAGCTGGTGGGGTGTTGTTGCTGCCGAGACAGAACAGTACCTAACGGGGCAAAACCAAGGTAGAGGGAGTTGCTACCTAGGCGGATTTCCAGCCAAGGAATCCAGATCGGTGTTTTAGGAGCATAGGAGATCAGAGAGGTGCGATTCGTCGGTTGGCAGGAGGATTTCCAGGAGGGAAATTGTGATTCAGAGGGAGTCTAGCAAAGAACTTCTAGGCGGGAAGTAGAGACTCAGGGAGTCGAAGAGAGAACTTCCAGAGGGAAGTAGAGACTCGGAGGATTCGAAAAGAAGAGTAGAGAGATGGCCATGAATGGACTGAGGGATTAGGACAGGTTGGACGGGGTGTCCAACTTTGTCATCTGGAAGGCCAGGATCTTGTTCGTTCTAGATAGACATCGCATCAAGGCCTTCGCCTTGAGAACCGTGGCTATCCCTGTTGACCCAACAGAAAATGAAAGGTATGAAGATGTGATGGCCAAGGCAAAATGCATAATCCTTGATGGGGTCAAGGATCATGTGGTCCAACATATTGTCGAGAAGGAGATGGCAAAGGAAATGTGGGACACTTTGAAGACATTGTATCAACACACTTCCGTGCCGAGGAAGATGTTACTGGAGAATCAGCTGCGGTCATACCAGATGTAGAAGGGGGAGCAGATAGATCACTTCCTCGGCAGGTTGAAGGAGATCCGAGACCAATTGACTTCCATAGGGGCCACGCTGGATCAGGTGTTGATGGTGAGGACCGCTCTAAATGTAGTCTCCAAGGAGTGGGAGACATTCGTCCAGAGTATTCTGGGCAGAGCGAATCTTCTAGATTGGGAAGAATTGTGGGCAACTCTTTGCCAAGAAGAGATCAGGCAGCTGACCAAGATGGGAAGTAGCAGCAAAGGAGCCCGGGTCAAGACAGAGGAGGAAGAGGATGCAACTATGGCATTTGCGGGGAAATAGGAGAAGAGGAAGAAAAAGGACCTCTCCAAGATAAAGTGCTTCAACTGCGGGGAACTGGGGCCTTATGCGAACCAGTGTCCGAGGAAGAAGAATAAGGGAGTGGCGCTTGACTCTAAGGTAGCGCCAGTGAAGGCGGAAAAGGAGGTAGAGGATGATGGCGATTGTGTCATGAGAGCTCATGTACCTCTAGAGAAGAGGTGGGGAGACATCGAGTTGTAGTCAGGAAGACTACAGGGGATGAGGGGCAGGATCCTTGAGGCACCCAAACTCTTAGATTATACCTAGCTACGGGAGCCTTGAAGTGAGAGTAGCAGGATGATGGATGTCGGTAGAAACGGATGTGGATGAAGCGGTAGAGAGTGCTAGAAGTGCAAAGGTCCCATGCAACACAGAGGGGGTTGCAGCAGTGCGAGAGGCACATAGGAGGTTGCAACAGTGCGAGAGGCACAAAGGAGGTTGCAACAGTGCAGGAGGGCACAAAGAGGTTTGCAGCGGTGCTAGAGGCACGCAGTTGTTGCGGCAACGCAAATGTAGTAGAGGGAGCATGAGATAGCGACAAAGAGAGCTTCAACATCGGGAGTGTTTCTAGCTTGAGAGGGATGTCAGTAGTTGGGTGGATCAGTTACTTACTTCTCAGTAACTGAGTTGCAGTGCAGTAGCAGTTAGTAGTAGCACGATGCAACATGGTGAGAGGGGGTTGCAGTGGACGAAAGGACCAGCAGCAACACAGATGCAGAGGGAGCTGCCGTACGGATGTTGCAGTGGTAGTGGCAGAGCCATGGGAAGGAGTACAAGATGCAGTAGTGCAGAGGATTTTGGGCGGGGAGGCCTAGCATCAACACAGGTACCAGTGCCGTATAATCAGGATGATGTTCAGTGTGGAGTATTACTAGAGCACAGTCCTCGCTAAGAGGGAGTGTTGATTTGGGGTAGCATCGGATGCGCTCTAGCCATAAAAATTGGTGGAGAGGCTAAAGCACATGAGATCTCCAAGACCCAGAAATGGTTTGGGCAAATTCTAACCGGTTAAGGAGTTATTAAAATAATTAATATTTTTAATGGAGTTTCTTAGTGTAAACTTAGGAAAAATGAAATATTAATGGGTATTAATATAAAACTGGGTTAGAAGGTTCTAAAGGACATGGATCAAGCCAATTCTAATCTTAGCCGTTGATTAGAGATGTAATCTTGGCCGTTGAAGGACCAACAGGAAAAGTATAAGGGAAGGCTGAGGGTCATTTGGAGAATACACCAGAGTGATTAGTCATTCGATTTTGTAGAGTGAGGTTTGCTAAGAGAAATTGAATCAGTGATCAAAGTTGCAGCGAGGGGCAGTGAGTACGAGGCAGAGAGGCAGAGATAGTGCCGGAAGTGCAGCACAGAGGCAGAGAGGTAGAGGCTGAGCCAGAGGGAGCCACACAGAGGCAGAAGAGATCGCATAGAGGCCAAAAGGGCCTGCGCAAAGGTCAGAAGGGCCTGTGCAAAGGTTAGAAGGGCTTGCGTATTCGACGCAGAGGTTGCAGGAGTGACGCATAAGGTCATAGAGGCTGATGCAGAGGCCAGGAGGGCTGACGCTGAGCTTCAGATTGTGTTGGAGAGGGTTTTGTTGGGCAGACTTTCCATATATCTGCTTCTGAATAGAGAGGTATTACTGCCGGATTATTTTCTCTGTCGGGTGAGCCAATTTGGTACCCGGTTGTACTCAGAAAGACTGCATAATAATATAACCCTCAGAATTGCTGCACCGGTTTTCCCACGTTGGGTTTTTCTGGGGACGATTGTCCAAAAATAATGGTGTCACTTGTGTGTTTGTCTATTTCTTTCAACTGTTGATCTGTAGATGGTTGAGACTGTATTGTGTTTATTTCAGTGTTTATATGGTTAAATAACTTGTTAGTAATTAAACAAGTAGGCGAAATAAACCAGAGAATACAGATAAAATTTCTAACGAGCAATACTTAGAAATTTCAACATCTGCAACACCAAATGTTAGGTTGGAAAATTAATGAATCAATGGCAAACTAATCTAGAAATCAATCTTGAAACTCCGACCAACATACCATGAGCCTGCAATCGCAAATATTAGTGCGTAAACTAAGTGACAAACTCAGAAATATGCCAAGAAATGACTGTGGCTAAAGGGAACAAGGCCAAATAGGCTTGTAGTAGGCCAAAAAATGCCCAATAAGTGCTGTGGCCTAGGGCGAGAAGGCCCCTAAGGCATGTTTCCTAGGGTTTCAAGCCCACAAAGGGCTTCTGTTGCCAAAGAAAGGTTGCAAAGGCCCGTGGCTACCCAAAAAAGAGCCCACAAGGGTTGTGGCTAGGAGAGTTAAGCCTCCTAGAGGCTGCGACTGCCAAGAAGAAGCCCTCACAAGGGCTTGTGGCTAAGAAAGAAATTCCCTTAGGGGCTGCGGCTCACAAGAGAGAGGCCTCAAAGGCCCGCCACAAAGGGAAGAAGGCCTGACAAGGCCTGCGACTAGGCCTCAAGGGCTACGACATCCCTGCAACAAGAGAAATAATACCAAATAAATGATGAAAACCTCCTCCAACGGCTGCGACTTCCTCTTCAGGGTTGGACGTTGAGCAAATGTGACTTGGAAGGGTTAGAGCTTACACTCTAGGGCCTAGATCAACCTCGTCCTCTTGAACAAATGGCCCAAAAATTGATCTCTGCTTCAAATCCTTGAGCTATTACCTGCACAATTGAGAAATAGAGAGCCCAAAATCCAATATATACAAAAAACATCAAAACCCCCATAAAATTCAATAGCTATACACAAATAAACAAATGGTTTAGTTTAAAATACAAGGGTTAATGGAAAAATATTTTACAAATATTTGCAATATTTACAAAATAAAGTTTGCTCTCATTAACATGATATACCTTATGGCACAAGTAAATAAATTTGAAGATAGTGAGAAAATGTATATTTTTTTAAATTTTTTGCAAAGTCCTCTTACATGAGATTTTTGTTAGATCAAGACTTGGAGCCAAACAAGGATGTGATCCCCTCACATTCTGTGAACTTGGAGGCCAAGGGTTGGAGCAACCTGTAACTTAATGCACTTCAAATGATAGATTATTAAACCAAAGGGGTTTGATTCACACAATAGATGTATAAGCCCGAAGATACCTGTTAGACTTTGCTAGACCTAGAGTGCTTACTCTAGCCCAACACCTAAGGCAAGATACCTGTACCAATAGATGTTCCTACTACTGGCAATTGAAATAATAATCAATATTAAAATAGTTCATATCATATCAATAAAACATTCTGCACATACCATAGATCAACAATCGAGGGACACCTTGAATTGAACCGCAATGACTTTTTATTAAGTGCAAAGAAATTCCAACAGAGCCTTGCTCAATACATCAGATAATTGTTACATCATCCAAAGAAGAAATGAGGAAGAAATGAGAGAAGAAAATCTCTGCAAGTGGAAAATAACGGCTACTTGGCTTGGTCCTCGTCAAAATAATCTCATCCATCGATCTTCAATTGAAATAACTTGATCTCCACCATCGATTGGATTGTTATTTTTTTTGTTTGTAGGAAAAATTCGAATATCTCTTAAAAGCCCTTTTTAATTAATCAAGAAATCATAATTTGGACTAATATCCTAAAATAATCCATTTTGACTTAACCACCACTAAGCAAGCAATACTTGTTTTAGATTGCACAAGGTTTTAAGGATTCAAAATGATTTGAAGAAAGTGATACCAATGCCTTGTGGAGTCAACTATCTTGTAAAGAAAATAAGGTTCAAGTAAAGGATGGGAAATTGCTGCTAAAAAGACTCGACTGCCTCATATGCAAATGCAAAATTTAAAACTATGTGAAATGTGGGGACTTGGTTAATTTTAGTTAAATGAGGGTCTAAAATTATTTTTGAAATATGTCTTAAATGTTACTTGACTTAAGGCTCAAAAAGTTGGTGAACTAAATGTGAAAGCAGGTATTTATACCAGCACTGTAAAATGTAAAATCTGCACAAATAATTACTAAAATGCACAATGCACTGAAATATAAAATGCTGGAATAAAACACCTTTAAATTAAAAATTCATTTGTATGAAATACTCAATCAAGATCATTAGATGCATAAGTAAAACTAGATTAGTTCTACTTGCATAAGCATGTAAAAAAACAAATGAACTTCAGAAATTAAACTAAGTGCTTAAACTCAGATTACATCAATGAAATATCAATCTAGAAATCTGCTCTTAAAACAAGTGTTAATAACAACAATATATTTTAAATTAGCAGTCCACTAACCATGCAATATTAAGAAATTTCTACATGTAAAAGCAGAACATTTTAAATGACACACTGATAACTACAATTCAGAAAATTTCCGAGTTTAATTCTTTTTTGATTTATTGATGTATTTGATCTAAAAAACTCAGAAATAAACTACTGAGCAGCAGTAAAACAATTTTCAGAAAATTGTTTGCAAAAGTTACTGAAACTAACTTCTATTTCTGTAATTAAACAACAGTATAAATGTAAATTAAATACGCTGCTAAATTCATAAAATTTCTGAGTTTAATTCTTTCTAATCTATTGATGTATTTGATCTGAAAACTCAGAAAATTACTGAAAAAACAGTGAAATAATATTCAGAAAATAGCATGCAAAAGTTTATGAAAGTAATTATATTTCTGAAATGTAATGCAAGGAAAGATGCAAACTAATTTGCTGCTAAATTTCAGATAACTAAAATTTTATGCTAGTATTAATTTTGCTTTCAATTAGATCAATGAAAGAAGTAAAAGTTTAGAGGAGGTGCACCAGTCAGTGCCTAGGGACTTGAAGACACTTGAAGATGGGCTGCCCAAGTCACTGAAAATTTTCCAATGCAAATGCCAAACTCCGAATTTTTTTGTTAAAATTTTTAGGGGAATTTATGGAGAAAATTTAGTGATGAAGGAGGGTGAAGAAAGGGAGGCTGAAAGGAGAATGATGAGACGCCGTAAGGAGGTGGGAGATGGCCAGCACAGGGCCTTAAGGCCCTAAAAAAATTTGCCCACGATCTTCTTGCAATTTTTTTTCAACCTGCAAACAAAATGGAGATGCCCTCCGGGGCTTAGATCTCTCTCCGGAATCCACAAAAATCACTTGCAATTTTTAAATTTTTTCTTACACAAATAAAAGACAGAAAACCCCAAAACATGTATATACAAAAATATGAAATACCGAAAACCCAATGAATTAAAAATTTTCTATTTATAAATCTACAAAAATATTCTACAGATCTAACAGATCTGTAGATCAAAGGCATCTATTAGCCAGATTTAAACAAATTTTTGCACAATAGCTAGAACTAAATTTGAAATTTTAAAGAGGCACAAGCCCAAAAAGCACCATGCAAGTAAAATATTCTATAAAATGACTTAAAAAATTAAAAATATAGTGGGCTCTTTTAGATTCTGTAAACTGAGAGTTAGTTGGTCCAGCCGAGGACTTCCCCAAACGCCCAAATTCTGAATGATAACTTATGCACACTTAAATCTACTTGTTAGATTAATAGAGATCTAAAAAATGATCATAAAATTATCAAGAAATAGAGATACTTGCTACTTGTAACAAATTAAAATGATATTCTAAAAAACGTAGAAATTTGTGCGAGATACATGTACACAGATCAATTCTCAAAGGCTAATAACCAACAAATGCAAATAAAAGCAACAAAGTATTAAGAACAATATTATCACATAAATCTGAAAGAGGAACACCACGATCTGAAAACCCCAAAATCTTTGCATTTTATTAACCAGAAAAAGTTACAAGAGCTTTCTTAGAGCAAGTACACGATTCATAAATCGGATGAAATAATGGAGAGAAGCCTCTCATTTATAGAAAATTTCTCGAACTGCTAGTTGGCTTGATCCCCGTCAAAGCAATCTCATCCATTGATGAAGATCAAATGATTTTTTAATCATCACCGTTGAAATAAAGTTACTTCTTGAGGAAATTCGAATTTCGCTTTTAATTTCCTTTTAATTAACTCAAAAAATGATTATTTTGAGTTAATTGCCACAAAAAGTTGTCTTTGACTTAACTACTATGGCCCAAGGTTTCAAAATATTTTGAAATTTTCAATATTCCCTTGGCTGAGGACCTCAATAAATTAGGAACTTTAAAACCCACGAATTTTAAATGTTGGAGAATTTAATTTCTCCTAGGACCTAAATTAATTAAATTTCTGGCTTTAGCATCTTAATTAATTTTAGCCAGAAATTTTAATTAATTGACTCATGAGGGGATTATTACTTTTTCAAACCCTCTAATATTTAACCATGGTGTCGAATTATGAGGGACCGTGCAATATTACAATTCTAACCCATGAAGGGGGAACACTCGTTCGTTATAGACCCTCAATAATTACCCATTTCAACGACACAAAATATGGTCTAGTAGACTAAGTGACTTGTAATAAAATAATCTAACCAAATAGTTAGAATTATTCCCAAATCACTTTTACAGAGACTCGATAAATAACACTAGGACAAATAAAATCTTGACGACAAAATCCACCCTAGCTTTGTGGTGATGCTAGAGGGAAAAACTCTGCCGATCATCCGTGTTTAAAAACACCTATGAATCGGTGAGACTAAAAACCTCCTATGATAGAAATCATCATCAGAAAAATAAATTTACCTAGGTTGTTACATACATTTTTCTTACTAGTATCATTTACATTACAAAATGCAGAATGGGTTTACAAAACTCCTGTGTAGATATAACTGATAATGATGAATATGTGGATCATTTGAATGCTCGGACATGATGGAAATCCATGCGCGAAAAAATGTACAGCGATGGGGTAGTTGACATGGAGTGTCAACAGGAGGCTTCCCTAGTAGATCTTAGAGATGAGATAACCCAATCACCTTAAGCTAAGTACCCCTAAGGGTTCTACGACGATTTTCCACCCAAAGATAAGAATATAAAATTAGGGTTTAGGGTGGATAAGATAGTAATTGCTAGATTTTGGTTCAAAGGTTTCTATGGATCAATCTAGAGGCTTAAGTTGACCAATAGAGACTCAAATAGATTTCTTAAACACACCAAACAAGAAATTACACCAAACCATCATAAACTAGCTAGACAATCGGCACAATTGTAGTAACACAACAATTTATGACATCGACAAATTTAGCCCTGGAAACTATGATAATAAAGTGTAAAATGAAGGCTTAGTTTATGACTAAATAAGAGAATAAATTACTGCAAATTTGAAAAGATAAAATGGAATTTAACAACAATTATACCCTAGATGTCAGCTCTAATTAATGGCTGGAAATTGCATATGAAATGTAAATTTTACTTATCCAGTCTTCTCAAAACAATTCTTATCCTTTAGTCACTCACATTTAGATCAATAAATTCTGAAATTATAAATATTTTGCTGTAATACACTGTAATTTTCTCTGAAACAAAAAGATTTTAAGATAACTTATTAATGCCACAGGAGAGATGACTAGTGCTTTCTCAATCTAGGGTTAATGGAGTCTAGGAACAAACTAATTTAGGGTTTCCTTGTAGTAGAAACAATATTTAAACAAACTAGGACATGTAAACCTGTTGATTTGTGGTAATATCGGATGTGCTTTAGCTATGAAAATTGGTGGAGAGGCTAAAGCACATGAGATCTCCAAGACCCATAAATGGTTGGGGAAAATTCCATCCGGTTAGAGAGATAGTAAAATAATTAATATTTTTAATGGATTCCTAAGTTTAAACTTTGGAAAATAAAAATATTAATGGGTATTAATATAAAACTGGGTGAGAAGGTTCTAAATGACATGGATCAAGCCAAATCTAATCTTAGCCGTTGATTAAGGACTTAATCTCGGCCATTGAAGACTCAACATAAAAAGTATAAGAAGAGGCTCGAGGGTCAGTTGGAGATACACCAAGATTGATCAGTCAGTTCGATTTTTTGGAGCAGGGTTTGCTGAGAAAATTCAAACCAGTGATTTGAGTTGCAGCGAGGGGCAATGAGTACATAGAAAAGATGCAGAGATAATGCTAGTGGCTAGCGTAGTGACTGAGGAGGCTATGCAGAGGCAGCAAGAACCACGCAGAGGTAGCTAGAGATTGCACAGAGGTTGAGGGGCTTGCATGGGTGACACAGAAGGCCAAAGAGTTGACGCAGAGTGGAAGAGGGTTGACGTAGGGGGTTCCAGAGCTACGCAGAGGCTAGCAATGCTGACGCAGAGCCTTGGAGAAGCGCTGGAAGGATTTTCATGGGGCAGACTAGTGTTGAGAAGCTGAATATCTGCTTTCGAGAAGAGGTATTACTGCCGTGTAGAAATCTTTGTTGGGTGAGCTAGTTTGGCACGCTAGTTGTACTCAAGAAAGTTGCTTAATAATAAAACCCTCAGAACTGCTGCACTGGTTTTCTCGCATTGGGTTTTTCTGGGGATGATTGTCCAAAAATAATGTTGTCCCTTGTGTGTTTGTCTATTATTTCAGTTGATGATCTGTATATGAGTTGAGACTGCATTTGTGTTTATTTTCAGTATTTATATGGATAAATAACTTGTTAAGGAATAAACAAGTAGGTGAAATAAACCAGATAATGCAGTGGGAATTCTGACGTGTCAGACTTAGAAATTTCAACATGGTATCAGAGCGATGTTGATCACAGGAGGACTGAAGGCACTAGCATAATCAGAAGTATTTGCAGCAGTAGCAGCTGTTTCGAGAGACAAAGCTGCTTCTAAGCAGAAAGCAGCATAGGAGTGACATAGAGGGCCTGCGTCATCATTTCGAGCCAGAGAGAGGGCTAGCGTAGAGGCATAAAAGGCTCACGAAGAGCCACGTCATCCTACTCAGTTATGTAGGCTTGACACAGTTGGCTAGAGGAGCGATTCAGCCTTTGCCGGATTCCGCAGAGTTGGAAGGCTCAATTTCTTCAGTTGTTGGGGCATAGGGAGCTGTGGGCAGAGTGTGGATTAGGAAGTTGGTGGGGTGCTGTTGCTGTTGAAGCATAATAGTACCTAACGGGACAGAACCAAGGTAGAGGGAGTCACTGCCTTGACGGATTTCTAGCCAAGAAATCCAAATCCAAGTTGCAGTTGCAAGGAGGAATGGAGAGGAGCAGATCGACAGTTGGCGGGAAGATTTCTAGCAGGGAAATTGAGCCTCAGAGGGAGTCTAGGAGAGAACTTCCAGGAGGGAAGTTGAGACTCAGAGGGAGTCCAGAAAAGGAGCGGAGATGGCAATGAACGAACTGAGGGATCAGGATAGGTTGGATGGGGCCTCCAACCTTGTCAGTTGGAAGGCTAGGATCCTGTCCATTCTGGATAGACATCGCATCAAGGGCTTCACCTTGAGAATCGTGGCTATCCCGGTCGACCCAGCTGATAAGGAAAGGTATGAGGATGCAATGGCGAAGGCAAAGTGCATAATCCTTGATGGGGTCAAAGATCATGTAGTACCGCATATTGCCGAGAAGAACACGACAAAAGAGATGTGGGATACCTTGACGACATTGTATCAGGAAACTTCCGTGTAGAGTAAGATATTGTTGGAGAATCAGCCACAGTCGTATCAGATGCAGAAGGGGGAGTAGATAGATCTCTACCTCAGCAGGTTGCAAGAGATTCGGGACCAACTTACTTCCATAGGGGCCACACCGGATCAGGAGTTCATGGTGAGGACCGCCCTGTATGTAGTCTTCGAGGATTGGGAGACATTTTTCCAAAGCATTTTGGGCAGAGCTGATCTTCTAGGATGGGAAGAGATGTGGGAAGCGCTTCGCCAAGAAGAGATCAGACGGTTGACCATGGTAGGAAGTAGCAGCAAAGGAGGTCGAATCAAGAAAGAGGTGGAGGAGGATGCGGCTCTGGCATTTGCGGGATAGCAGGGGAAGATGAAGAAGAAGGACATCCCCAAGGGGAAGTGCTTCCATTGTGGGGAGTTGGTTCATTATGCAACCTAGTGTCCCAAGAAGAAGAATAAGGGAGATGCTTCTGACTCCAAGGCAACTTTGGCTAAGGCGGAGAAAGAAGTCGAGATTGATGACGACTGTGCCATGAGTGCTCATGCACCTCTAGAGAAGAGGTGGGGTGACATTGAGCTGTAATTAGGAGGACTACAAAAGATGAGGGGCAGGATCCTTGAGGTACCCAAACTCTTGGATCATATCCGGCTATGGGAGCCCCGAATGACAGTAGCAGGATGACGGATGTCGGTAGAAGCAAGATGCAGATGGAGCGACAAGGCAGTGCTAGAGTGCAGAGGTCTGTAGCAGCGCAGTGGGGGTTGCAGCAAAGGCACAAAGGTGGTTGCAACAGTGCATAAAGGCACAGAGGAGGCTGTAGCAGTGCGAGAGGCACAAAGGTGTTTGCATCAGCGTGGAGGGAGCACACGATAGCAACAAAAGTAGCTTCAACATTAGGAGGCTTTTGGATTGACAAGGATGTCAGTAGTTGGTAGATCAGTTACTTACTTCTCGGTAACTGAGTTGCAGTGCAACAGTTAGCAGTGGTAGTGCTATGGGTAGCATGATGCATCATGTTGAGAGGGAGCTGCAGTATAGATGTAGCAGTGGCAGAGCCATGGGCAGCAGTACAAGAGGCAGTAGTGCAGTGGATGTAGAGCAACAGGCCCAGCATCAACATAGGTACCGGTGTTGGAGAATCAGTGTGATGGTCAGTGGTGGAGCATTACTAGAGCACATTCCTCGCTAAGAGGGAGTGTTGATTTGGGGTAGCATCGGATGTGCTCTAGCCATGAAAATTGGTGGAGAGGCTAAAGCACATGAGATTTCCAAGACCCAGAATGGTTTGGGGAAATTCCACCCGGTTTAGAGAGATATTAAAAAAATTAATTTTTTTAATGGAGTTTCTAAGTCTAAACTTAGGAAAATTAAAGTATTAATGGGTATTAATATAAAAATGGGTGAGAATGTTTTAAATGACATGGATCAAGCCAAATCTAATCTTAGCCGTTGATTAGAGACTTAATCTCGGCCGTTGAAGACTCAACAGGAAAAGTATAAGAGGAGGCTTGAGGGTCAGTTGGAGATACACCAAGATTGATTAGTAAGTTCGATTTTTCTGGAGCGAGGTTTGCTAAGAAAATTCGAACAAGTGATCTGAGTTGCAGCAGGGGGCAGTGAGTACATAGCAGAGAGGCAAAGATAGTGCCAGAGGGCCAATGCAGTGATTGAGGAGGCTACGTAGAGGCAACAGGAGCCACGCAGATGCAGGTAAAGACTGTGCAGAGGCTGAGGGGCCTGCGTGGGTGACGCAGAAGGCCAGAGAGCTGACTCAGAGAGGTGGAAGGCTGATGCAGAGGGTTCCAGAGCTACACAGAGGCTAGCAGGGCTGACGTAGAGCCTTGGAGAAGCGTCGGAAGGATTTTCGTGGGGCAGAGTAGTGCTGAGAAGCTAAATATCTGCTTCCGAGAAGAGGTATCACTGCCGTGTAAAAATCTCTGTTGGGTGAGTTAGTTTGGCTCCCTAGTTGTACTCAAGAAAGTTGCGTGATAATAAAACTCTTAGAACTGCTGCACCGATTTTCTCGCATTGGGTTTTTCCGGGGACAATTGTCCAGAAATAACGGTGTCCCTTTTTGTGTTCGTCTATTATTTTAGTTGATGATCTGTGTATGAGTTGAGACTGCATTTGTGTTTATTTTTGGTATTTATATGGATAAATAACTTGTTAAGGAATAAACAAGTAGGTGAAATAAACCAGATAATGCAGTAGGAATTTCCGACGTGTCAGACTTAGAAATTTCAACAAAACCTACTTACCCTAGGATTTAAAATCAAGGTACTCAATTTTCAAGATGAGTTAAGGGAAAGAACTATCATGCTACTTTGTCAAATTTTTGGAAGAAGGGTTAGTTTAACAAGGATCATTTAACAAATACCATGCTAACTAGCTTAATACTTGAATCATCCATCTAATAAAACATGAAACCAAGATAAAATAAGTAAACCTACTTACTTCATCATGCTTTCTTCAAGATTCACGATAACCATCGATGAAAAAAGATCAATCCACATCAGAAGAGTCCCCAAGAGAAATTGCTCCACTAGTGCTCTATAGCGAACTAGAGAAAAGATGCTAAACGAGAAATAATTGATCTCCAAGTGTGGCAGTGATCCAAATGAGCAAATTGCTACCTATTTATACTAGGGTAACTAAGTGATTTAACCCAATTTAGGCTACAATCCCTAAAAAAGATAAAATCCATGATACAAGTTGGATAGGTCATTAAGTTGACCCCCTAAATAGCCCCCTCAATGATAAGACACAAAAATTATCCTCAAATTAACCACACGTGTGAGTAAAAGGGCCTCCAATGGTGACATCATCTGCCAGTAGGGCTAAAAGCACCATATTACCATAGAAGCTAACAGGCCCTAATGAGGGAAAGCCTATAGGAAAAAGAGCTAGACTAAGTGATAACAATGGGACAATGGCCCATTGTCACCGCAGCTAGTGTCCCTCGCTCTTTGCAAACTTTCATCGATGGGAGGAGACCCGGTTTAATCACCTTTAATAGATATTCTAGGGTTGAAGGTGCAAGGTGATGGATTATGACCTCTTAAGGAAGGCTAAAGATTATGATTTATTGCTTTCAAAAGGTGCTTCACTCTCTTCAAGAGACCTAGGAGAGGCTTGTGCAAGACTAGGGTTTTATGAATTATCATGGATAATGGTACTCCCGAGATTAGGGCAAGGAGGAGAAAGAGCTTCGTAGGATTTACTCCACCAAGTACTAAGCTCATACAACCCTCAAAGAAGTCCCCTAGTTAAGGATACTCAATCTAGGGTTTCCCTCTTAAGGCACACCTAGGGCATAATATTTTATGGATGAAAACCAGTGGGATGCTTGCCAAACTTTGAGGTCTTGTAGATAAGTCCCTAAGCTTGAATCCTATGCTCCTAGAATCCATCAATTCAATCTCTAATGAATTTCGTTCTATGCCCTAGCCAGAACATCCTAGATAAGGTGAGCGAAATTTAGGAAGGGGAAATTATGGAGAGAAAAGAAGTTTGATCACCAAAGGCTTGGACCAATGCCTTGCCCTTTGGGCATATGGAGTCCTAGATGCTTTAGATTTGCCAAATTCGTCCTTAAGGAGGTGAAGAAATGATGCCCTAGATAACAACTCTTAACATTCACCCACTCAAGAATTATGGAGTTTTATGGTGGAAAAAAATATTTCATCCACTAAGAACATTCATCATTTGCCATACAATGAATAACATATGCAGTTGTCAACCAAATAGCTTTCAAATTGTCTTCAATAAATTAGGGCATAATAGCATTAACATAGTTGCAACAATTCCATACATTAGACATATTCGAAGAGAAAAACTTCAATATAAAGCACTTACAAGATGACGATATGTTAAAATTGGCAACTAGGGCCAAACTCTATGTGGGTCATCTTATTTATTGCAGCTGATATTTTTCTTTAATCCCTCTCATCGAGAGGTGTAGGATTGATCTAAAGATCATCCGATTTCGATAAGTATTCATGGAGATATGAATCTATTTGTGTTGTGAAACAATTCGTCAAGGTCGGCCAGCAACCAAATAAACCCCACATGTGCTCAACGTTTTAGTATAAAGGAGATGACTTGAGAGTCATTTCACACACACTTCTCACTTGATTTCTCTCCACTTGTCTTGGGTTTTAGTGTGAGAGAAATAAAGGAGGAAGAAGCCCTAGACGTTGGAGGAAAGGACGCTGCCCTAGCCGCAGCAAAGATGACAGGCCAGCGAAGCCATGGAAGGAACCTGTATGCTAACCTAAAGCTGCCCTAACGCCGTCCTAAGGATGCCCTAGCTGCAGTCCTAAGGATGCCCTAGCCATAGTCCTAAGGATGCCCTAGTGCAACACATACCTTGGAGAAAGCTCGTTGAAGGAGGATAAGCCGCAACAAGAAGAGGCCAAGGTAATGAGGGATGTTCAACAATTCCTTACCCTGTCCTAACACTAAAGCCTAGCCGCAATTAAGAAGGCCGAGGAGATTCTGGACAACGTGATGTGGAGGAGATTAAGGAGGCCGAGGGAGGCCTTAGCAAGCCCTAGCCGCAGTCCTAGCAAGAGCAAGAAGAGGCCAAGACAACAAGGAGATCAGGGACTATTTAAAGGGCTAAAACAAGGCACCGAGCTGCTGGAAGGAGGCTGAGGTTACTTGTTGGGTAGGCCGAGTTGGAGACCCCTATTAATACTTGTATGGTGCAGGCCGTAAGCTACATAAGTACTGTGTGCTAGGCCGCAAGCCATAACATCACAGTTAGGACTTGCGTAAGGTAAATTGAGGGCTCAAATATGCCCAGAACAACAACGTGCTAGGGGAGGTATGTTGCAGTCCTTGAGGGCTGTTTGTGGACTGATAGATGGGTGTGTAAGGGCTGCCAGATGCCCTAACTAGTCACAATATAAGCAACAGTAAACGCAGACTTGGAACAACAATGTTGAAGGGACAACAGTGCTAGTAAATGGGACAGCTAGGCAATGGAACTTGGTGGAGCCAAAGATACATGGGACAACTGGGATACATAGTGCTACAAAGATACATGGGACAACTAGGCTACATAGTGTTGCAAAGATGCATGGGATAGCAAGGTCACATGGTGGATAATATTGATGAAGCATTATGGTTGGCTACAACAGTTGATGCAACATGTTAGTATAGTGTTGCATAATGATCGAGCGCAACCTGGTGATGAGAGCATGTAATGAAGAGCAGCTTAATGACAGTGGTGTAGCGTGATGATACTTTGCAGTATACATTGAGCACAGTGATTGGTACAACCATAACTAGTGAAGCATGATGAGATGCAGCATAATGATGATGTGTGTAGCATGGTGCAACACAGTGAGGTGCAACATGATGATGTGGAGTAGCGCAATGACAGGTGCAGCAAGACGATGGAGAATCAGTTGAAGTAGTATGTCTTCAACTGAGTTCAGCTACTGCATGTATCATCTTTTTAGAGATGATCTATGCTCTTATTTAGATAAATCAAAGTGTTGACTTCTGTTGTAAATGTACTATCTCTCTCTCTCTCTCTCTGCTGAAATATTGAAGAACATATAAGAAGAATTGATCAAGGGTTTCCCACATTGGGGTTTGTCCCTGGCTAGCGCCACATCTTGTGTCCTCTTGTCTTGGCTTGTCTTCTGCGATCTATGTTTATGTTCTATTTGCAATTTACTTTAATGCTGATGTGATTGCTAATATGGAAAAGATATTGAGCTAACTGTGAAAATTGAAATAAATTGCTCTAAGTATAAAACATACCTAAAATTAACACAATATGATATATCCATTCACAATTCAAGAGATAGCTCCAAAGAAGATTGAATTTCAACTCCCAATATCGAAATGCATCCAAGATCGTGCAATATCCAACCAAAGAAATGCTAGCCAAATGATGACATCACGCTGATGTAAGGCCGTTGGAGGGCCACATTGAGTCCTCTTTGTGCCAAAATGTGCAAGTGGGCTCCATAAATCTCGAACAAGGGGATAGTCCCTCAATCTCGATGTAAATCATCATATGGGGTCCCAATTTATGTTTGGGGCATAAAAACTAGTCTCATGGGTCTCTTAATATAGAATAACCTATAATGCTCCAATACCGAGGGCTTTGACGATGGTGGTTACCCTTCCATGTCTCAAGGGGTGAGACAAACTTCCTCTGGGGCTTTGGATCAACTGCGACATCGCATGGGCAGAGTGTTCCAAGTGCATTATCTTGTGAATAAGAAGGGGTAATGAGCAGACTGTTGAGGGTACTGAAGGTGCCCATAGCATGTAACGATGCTTTGCACATGAAGGGAGTCTGATGGCTCTCAACGCATCACCTGAGGGTGTCAATATGATTGTCTGGTGGACTTGGGATCTAAATAAGTTGCCCAATCCATGATGAAACCACTACATGCTCACCATTAGGTACAATAATTCAGTAGTGCATCTAAGTGAACCAAGCTTGTTTATCAAAGGCACATTGAGACTTCATATTGGGCTTCCCTTCTAAATTTGGGTCTTAGATCTCGAGGTAGTGATATCTCCCTAGGTAGGAGTGGCTAATAAACAACCCTATTAGCTTTTCCCAGCCCATAAGGGGAATGGCAGGTTCGTCATATGTCCTTCAATTGACAGGTGTCATGTGAATGGATGGGGACACAGGGGTCTCAAGACTAAATGTCATGGGTTCGAGGATGGCTACAATAAGGGATGCCCACATATTGAGTGTATAGATTTAGGAGGGAGAAATTGTGGTTACATGAGTTACGTCGACCTTCGTTTTTCCACCCTCATTTATTTGTCGTTTGCCTTTTCTTGTTTTTTCTTTGTATTACTTCTCAGGGCTCCAGGAAATGAGAGCATGGTGTGTATGATGTAAGCAGTTATTACCCCCTTAAGGTGGGGCATTTTATCGCCCACCAGGGGTTGGGACATGCATGGGTTCCTTTATAATGCGGGGGCACTCATGGGGGCCCTCGGAACCACGGTGATGGTCATAATAAAGGTGTAGAGTTCATGTTTGACTTTTTCCCACGTGCTATATTAATGTCCCGTGCATCTTTTGCGTTTTATAATATTCTTTTTCTTTTGTTTCTTGCTTGTGGCCATGATATGCTTTTAATTTTGTTTTAGTTGCATTAACCTCTGGGGCAACATTTCTAGGCGCGACCTAGACATGTGGACAAGGGGAGGGGGGTGTGCTAGTGCCTTATGGATCTAGTGGTCATGTGGACCCAGAGAGGGAAGATGATGAAATAGGGCTTGTAAAGTGCAGAGGGGAGCGAAAAATGTGGAACGGGCAAATGCGACCATGCTACTGAAATCAAGGTTTCCCAAGTAGTGCCCTTCCTAAATCTATAGGACAATAGGGGAGATCCCACAGGACAAAGATTGAGGATTAACCCCCCATTGAAGGTGAGGGAGCAAAACCACGGTCACAACCCTTCCTTCTTCCAGGTCATTCAATAATCCATGTCGAAGATGCCCAATGAAAAACAAGCATAAGCACCCAGTTGCACAATGAAAAACATAGCTTTTGCTTTGGATTGCCCACCTTCTAATATATGCTCTTGACAGATGGGTGAAGGGGCATATGACTGATGCAGGGAGCAGAGATCAGATGGCACAATATATTGGCTACATCGGTGGTTGTCAAGGGCTGCTAGCTATCGGCTGAAGACATATCTAGGAGAAAAGAGTTCTCCTTTGGAGTCACCCACTTTTGGTGGGTAACACATCCTAAAAGTCATGTTTCATCATGAAAAGGTGCATCTCCTCACCATCAAGGGGGTTTGACTTTGACTTAGCCCAAAAGTCATCTCCAATCATCAAAAGATGCCCTCTCAAGCCCCATCGTCTCTTCTTCAAGCCAACATGATCATCAAAGGTAGAATGTCACCCTCTAGGGGCAATGCCCCAGCTCTAATGGGCACAGGTTTTAGAGGTGTAGAATGGTCTCTCGGACCCTGCCAAGTCATCATCTCAATGCCCCTCATCCAGTGTGCAATATCCAAGGCGTAGTGGAAGGCCCTCCAGATGGTGTATTATCAAACTCCATGTAGCATGAGTTAAGCAACATCAACGTCCTTCAAGGGACAACGGTCAGCTATGAGGCCAGCTGTATGTATGGGATTTTTCTTTCGTCTGTAAAAATTTCAAACCTTGGCCCTGTTTCTCCTGCAAAATCTAGAGAACAAGAAGTAAGCAAGGAAGATTTATTTAAGCAAATTCAATAGCAGCCTTGGAACCCTGGATATATTTTAGTAGATTTTTGTCTACTGTTAGACAAGACGAAGGAGTGTCATATGCTGCTCTGACTGTACTTGAGAGAAAAGCCATATCGACATGTCTGGTTTGTCACATTTAATTTGTTCTAGCAAAAGGCGAATATGTATGTATGTATCTGCATTCATTAAGTCATGTCCAGCATGTCATTATTATAGATATTGAGACTCATCATGTTTCAAGTTTGCTGAAAGCCTAAATTTGTGAAGTGCTATAGAGGAGGTATCCCTCAAGCTGGTGGATATCAAATCTTTCCAACCACAAAATGGATGTTGTTAGGACAAATCTATGAGAACAGATGCTTGCACCTGGAAAGGTTTCATATTATTATTTTAATAATTTGATACGATTGTTGTCGATACAAAATGCTGTTAATGGCCCAAATTGCATAAAATTAGAAACACTCCTTGTGTTAATTCAGCAGGTCACCATGAATGCTGATGCTATATGAACAGTGAAGAGATCTCCCCAATCCTATTGAGAATGCAAAAAATGTACACAATAGGTTGACGATTTGGCTGATTGGTCAAGTACGTTGCATATCTTTTCCAGATTAACTACAGGACTTGTTCTAGACACTTCCTAGCAGCAAGGGTGCATTCTATTCGAATATTTTCAAAAGATATATGGGGGCACATTTCAGACCTGCCTATTACTCTGAAATGAAACTAATTATAACACCTCTATAACAATGATCAAGAATTGATCAGTGTTCCAAGTTCCAACATGCAAAGAATCCAATGAAGCTGAGCCTGATAACCCCCTTCCCGTGTAGTGCATTGTCGTGAATATATATATTAAAAGCAGATCCCCGAACCTAAATCCTAAAGGAGTTTTGATCTGGCCTGTCATGTATCTAATATCCTTTCTAGGGTTGATCTATTCCAAGCAAAAAGGGGCAGGGACAACTCATCTATATTTCATAACAAAACAATATTTATACATGATTGGGTCTTTTTTCTTGTTCAATTACTGACATCTTTTTTCTGTGTCAAGGAAGTGTTCAAGCTTGTTTCAAGACAGTGACAGGAAGGACGGATATGGTATAAGGATTGTTAAGTCCATTGTGGTAGGCTCTATTTTAGCCAGCAAAGAAGATCACAGAGTTATGACAAGCATTTCAGGCCTATCTCTGGTCTCATGCACTTTCGATCTTGAATGCCTAGCATATATGGGTAACCTTTTAACTGCTTCCAAACCCTGCTCATTCATTTTCTCTTAAAATAGATCAGCAAGATTGCAATGTGAAAGATGCCAAATTCAACTAGGACAACCCTCAAGATTAGAAACAAAACTTGATTAAAACAACTTTGAAGTAAAATCTACTACAAATAAGTGCAATCCTGTTCTATGGAAGCCAAGAATAGCTGAGTTAAATCATTTCTTCTTGGCTGATTTGTGGCTGTTAGGGCGGCCAGTCAATAGCCTCAAAATCACTTACATATTCAATAAATTCGTGCTTAAGGTAACCAATTTTTTTTTTTTATAAATTTGAGGAAGAAAGAAGAGGCATTGGGCCCTTTTTAATGTCCTTTTGGATCTCTTTGGCAGCCCCTAAGGATGGCAAGATTGTGAATCCCTTGGCTCTTTGAGGTTTGTTGATCTGACCAACAATTTCCCCAATCTCAAATCCTTGACACAACATTTGCCATACTCAAGGTACTTGCATCCAGTGATTACTAAACTTAAGGAAATAGATTGCAAAGAGAAAAGACAACTTGTGCTATTCACAACTACACAATATTATCTATTCAAATTTGAAAAACTATTGAAGGATAGACACATGTTGATTTTTGGTAGCATCGGATGTGCTCTAGCCTTGAAATTTGGAGGAGAGGCTAAGGCACATGAGATCTCCAAGAGCCCGAAATCATTTTGAGAAATTCCACCCGGATTTGGAGTTATTAAAATAACTAATATTTTTAATGGGTTCCTAAGTCTAAGCATAGGAAAATAAAAATATTAATGGGTATTAATAAAGATAAGGGTGAGAAGCTTCTAAGAAATGAGGATCAAGTCTGTTTTAAACTTTTAATCTTAGCCGTTGATTAGAGAGTTAATCTCGGTCGTTGATTATCGACAGGAAAAGTATAAGAGAAGACTTGAGGATCATTTGGAGACATGCCGGTAGATACTCAGTTTCTCAAGGAAAATGGATTTTCAAGTAAAGGAGATCGATTTCAGAGGGAGAGTTGCAGGGTGGAGGAAGAGAAGGGAATCAACAACAGGAATGACTGAGGAGGAGGTGATGCAGGGATAGTGGGAGACAACGCAGAGAGAGACGCAGTCCAGAGGAGAAATGTAGCCCTCACGCAGGGTGATGCAGAGGGACGCAGAGCCACTCAGAGCCATGCAAAGTGACGCAGGAGTGGGAGCAGGGTCTCCAAAGTGTCAAAAAGTTTCAAAGGAAAAGTCTCAGGGGTTTTCTTTCAGTTTCTCTGTAAAATCATTCCTTGTAAAAGCAATTGCTGTTGAAGATTAATAAAACCCTCATCTGCTGCACCGGTTTTCCCGCATTGGGTTTTTCCGAAGACAATTTTCCAACAACAACTGTGTCGATGTGATTGGCTTTTGTGCATGTATTTTTCTCTGGGTAATTGTGTGATAACTGCAGTACAATTTATTTTAATATTTGCTGAAGGGATTTCGTAAATAACTTATTGTGAATAATAAGTAGGTGAAATAAATCAGTCACTATAGTAGGAATTCAGTTTAGAAATTTTCACATGGTATCAGAGGAGAGATTCGACAACAGGAGAGGGAAATCGACTATGGGTCAAGAGCATGATGTAGAGGCATCCACTCAAGGGGACTCGCGTAGATTTCCAGAAGAATGCACAAGGGACATGAATTACGAGTATTCTATGTTAGCTTCTAGATTGGAAGAAGAAGTCGTTTGCTTAGCAAGCTTTGCCTCCTCTGAGGTTTGGTATATAGACAATGGAGCTTCCTGGCATATGACAGGAATCTGAGAATGATTTTTAGATTATCAGGAAGAAAGAATGAATTTTCAGATCACCATGGGAAATAAGGCAAAGTGTACTCCAGTAGGAAGAGGTACTATAGTATTTCAAACCAAAGCAAGAGAGCGGCTTCGAGCAACCAATGTGCTGCATGTGCCAGGATTGGGGATGAACTTACTCTCCGTTTCTCAACTTCAAAACAAGCGCTATGACGTTTTCTTCTTTAAGGAGAAAGTATATGTCAAACAATCGAGTTGGAGAAAGAAGGCCCAAATTGGAATCAAAAGTAATAGGTTGTACAGGTTGCAACTAGAATCACTATTGGCACTGATAGGCAGTAATGGAGACAAAGATTTGAATGAACTATGGCAGAGGAGGATGGGAGACTTAAACCATGGGGCTCTAAGAATTCTCACGAAAACAGTTTCAGGAGTTCTAGAACTAAGTACCGAACGAGATGATGTATGCAGAGAGTGAGCTCTGGGCAAGTATGCCAAAGCAACGTTTTCTAGAAGTAACAATAGGGCTAAGAGTGTGCTAGGATTGATACACTCAGACATCTACAGATCGATGTCCACAAAGGCTCTTAGTGGTGCCGAATACTTTGTCACCTTCATCGATGACCATTCCAGGAAGACTTGGATCTACTTTCTGAAAATCAAGGATGAGGTTTTTGGTTGATTCAAAGAGTTCAAGGCTTTAGTGTAGAACATGACAGGAAAGAAGATAAAAGTGTTGCGCTTAGATAATGGGGGAGAGTATGTTGACAAGGACTTCACCAATTTTTGCGCTAAGGAAGGCATCAGAAGGGAGTGGACAACTCCCTACAATTCGTAGAAAAAAGGAAAAACAGGACTATTGTGGAAGCAGCTAGGGCAATGCTATATGATCACGATATGGATAAATTCCTGTGGGCAGAAGCATGCAACATATGTCCAGAACAGGACTCCACATAAGGCATTGGGCAAAATCACTCTGGATAAGGTCTTCTCCGGGAAGACACCTGTAGTCAGTCATTTTAGGATATTTGGGAGTTTGGCATATTACCGTATACTTGAAGAAAAGAGAAATAAATTAGATCAAACTATTGAGAAATGATATCTTATGGGATATAATGAAAATGCTAAGGCATATAGAGTCTATCTTCCAGGGAGTAGGAATGTAGTAGTTCGGCAGGATGTAAAGTTCATGGAGGACAGAGCTTTTAGGAAATTCTGAGAAATGCCTTCCAAGGAGCAGTCAAAAGACGAGCCGTTGGTCAAACCACTTTGACTAGCAGAAACTAGTCCCAGAAATTCTCATGAAGACAAAGCTTTAGAATAGGAGGAATCTCAGGAAGAGGAAGAGCTGATAGATGTGCCTACTACCAGTGGAAGAACGAGCCGAGAACTCTGGCAGATTCTATGGGATGCAAAGGACTTCATTGGTGCACCCAAGAATGATAAAAGGGAGCGAAGACAACTAGACAGATACCAAGCCTTAGTAGCTTAGGTTGGGGAACCTTCTAGTTTTCAGGAGGCCGTTCAACATCAAGTATGGGTAGATGTTATGGTAGAGGAATACAACTCTATAATGGTCAATGATGTATGGGAAGTGGTACCCAGGCCTCAGGACAGGTCAGTGGTATGTTCGAGATGGATCTACAAGGTCAAATATGCTGCGGACGACAATGTGGAGAAATACAAAGCCAGGTTTGTGGCTAAGGGTTATGCTCAGAAGGAAGGGATAGACTACGAAGAAATCTTCGCCCCAATAGCCAGGTATACTTCTATTAGAACCGTGATATCTCTTGTAGCGCAGATGGGGTGGGAGATTCATTAGATGGATGTCAAGATGGCATTCTTGAACGAGGTAATAGAAGAGGAAGTATACATTGAACAACCAGAAGGTTTTGAGACACATGAGAAGAAATCTCATGTATGCAGATTAAAGAAAGCCTTGTATGGGGTTAAACAGGCACCTAGAACATGGTACAGTTGAATTGATAACTACTTACAAAAGATGGGGTTCGTCAAGAGTGACGCAGACCCTAATCTCTACTATTTTGTCATAGAGAATGAACCTCTAATCCTAGTGTTATATGTGGATGATCTTTTCCTGACAGGATCATCCAGGCTTATCAAAGACTGCAAGAAGAACCTAGCCTCAGAATTTGACATGAAGGATTTGGGACAAATGCATTATTTCATGGGGTTGGAAGTTTGGCAGCAGAAGGGTGAGATCTTCCTTGGACAAGGGAGATATGCTACAGAGATCTTGAAGAGATTCAAGATGCAGGACTGTAGACCTATAGCTACTCCAATGATAACCAACTGGAAGAAGATTGATGCATTAGAAGATAAAGATGTTGATCCCACCTCGTACAGGAAGCTCATAGGGTCCTTGATGTATCTGGTCAATACCAGGCCAGACATTTGTTACGTTGTCAACACCCTCAGTCAGTTCATGGTGGAACCTATGAGGGTGCACTGGGCAGCAGCCAAACATGTTCTCAGGTATATACAAGGATAGTCGAGTATGGACTATTGTACACCTGAGGCAATGACATCAGGCTGAGTGGGTGCATTGACATAGATTGGGTTGGAAGTTCAGTAGATCGGAAAGGTACAACTAGGCACTGTTTCAACATTAGATTAGGAATGACCTCCTAGTGTAGTAGGAAACAAAAATCTGTGGTTCTGAGCTCAGTTGAAGCAGAATATATGGCACCTAGCACAACTTCGTGCGAAGCCATATGGCTCAGGAAATTGCTTGTGAATCTATTTAGGAGAAGGATGGAAGCAACCAGGATCATGTGTGATAATCAGAGTTGCATCAAGCTCTTTCAGAATCCATTTTTTCATGATGGATTGAAGCACATTGATATCAGGTGTCACTTTGTCAGAGACTGTGTCCAACGAGGAGAAGTACAGTTGAGGTACACTCCTACAGGAGAACAGATGGCAGACATCCTCACCAAGGCTCTAGGAAGAACACAGTTTGTTTATTCAAGGAGAAGTTGGGAATGGTAAAGAATCCATTTCAGTAGTAGAAATGGATAAGTGTCAGGAGTTCTAGTGCAGCAGTTTGCAGTGGCAGTGCTATGGGCAGCATGATGTAGCATGTAGAGAGGGAGCTGCAGTACAGATGCAGTAGTGGCAGTGGATGTGGGGCAACAAGCTAAGTATTAGCGAAGAGGACCGATGTGGACGATCATTGTGATGCTTCTATGATGAAGCATTGCTAGAGCACATTCCTCGCTAAGAGGGAGTGTTGATTTTTGGTAGCATCGGATGCCCTCTAGCCTTGAAATTTGGAAGAGAGGCTAAGGCACATGAGATCTCCAAGACCCAGAAATCATTTTGAGAAATTCACCCAGATGAGGAGTTATTAAAATAATAATATTTTTAATGGGTTCCTAAGTCTAAACTTAGGAAAATAAAGATATTAATGGGTATTAATAAAGATAAGGGTGAGAAGCTTCTAAGAGACAAGGATCAAGTTTGTTTTAATCTTCGCCGTTGATTAGAGACTTAATCTCGGTCGTTGATTTATCAACAGGAAAAGTATAAGAGAAGACTTGAGGATCATTTGGAGACACACCGGCAGATACTCAGTATCTCAAGGAAAATCGATTCTCAAGTAAAGGAGATTGATTTCAGAGGGAGAGTTGCAGGGTGGAGGAAGAGGAGGGCATCAGCAGCAGACAATGACTAAGGAGGAGGTGACGTAGCGACAGTGGGAGACAACGCAGAGAGAGACGCAGTCCAGAGGAGAGACGTAGCCCTCGCGCAGGTTGACGCAGAGGGACGCAGGTTAACGCAGAGCCACTTAGCGCCACACTGAGTGACGTAAAGGTGATGCAGGAGTGGCAACAGGGTATCCAAAGTGTCAGAAAGTCTCAAAGGAAAAGTCTCAGGTGTTTTCTTTTAGTTTCTCTGTTAAATCATTCCTTGTAAAAGCAATTGCTGCTGAAGATTAATAAAACCCTCATCTTCTGCATCGGTTTTTTCCGAGGACAATTGTCCAAAAACAACTGTGTCGATGTGATTGGTTCTTGTGCATGTATTTTTCTCTAGGTAATTGTGTGATAACTGCAATAGAATTTATTTTAATATTTGTTTAAGGGATTTCGTAAATAAGTTATTGTGAATAATAAGGAGGTGAAATAAATCAGTTGCTGCAGTAGAATTTCAATTTAGAAATTTTCATAACACATACTTGTCTATCCCTCCCTTCGGTGATTCTACCCCTATTTGGGCCTCAATCTACTAAAAGGAAAGCAATATGACAATTCAAATCAGCATGGATATACATTAGACTAAGAGAAGAGTCACCAAAACCAAGCCAAGATGGAACCTCCAAAAACTTTATTTTAGTATCATGAGCAAAAAAAATATGATAAGAGTGTACCTAAGCCTAGAGCTTCCAACCATGGAAGACAATGAGCCCAAGAGGCTTATTTATACAATTTCTTGAGAGAATGCAAAGATTGATGAACAAGTGGCAAACTGATGATAATCCCAATGAGGAAGTCGCATCACAAGTAGAGAAAGGGCTGGTTGTAGCATGTTGTATGTGGCATCTAAACAAAGCTTGCACAGGGCTAGACTGGCTGAGTGCTGGCATCGTGGATCACCTTGCTGGCTAAGCATGTAGATGGGAGCTACCATGTGTAAAAGTACTGGAGTATTAGGGGAACACATCCCTTGATTAACTGTTGCAAACTCCAAGTGAAATCCCAATTAAATCTATGTGCAAATATGTGTCTGTTATGAATATAATTCATATAAAATTAATAAATGCAAATATAAATATAATAATAATAAATAATAATTAATTAACTAATAGTTAGTTAATTAGTAATGAAGAGGCATGTCTCTAAAGACAACCATTCGTGAAAGGGTACTTGCCTGGGTATATATAATAGGACTCTCAGTGGTAATCTCATCATCTCACTTGTATTCAACTATCTATCTATCTATCTATCTATCTATATATATATATATATATATTACTTATCCTACAATGGATGTCCTTGTCTTCGAAGTATTCTGATGATTATTGTGAAGTACGAACTTTGTTCGTTACATTGTTATCAGAGTTGTTCAATCCTCTGGCTGCTTCATTGTTGCACAAAGAACTACGCTGATCCGGCTTTTGGCCATCAAATCTTCGTCGACGTTGTTGTCGTCTCTATTGAAGCATTTCGCTACATAGTTTGGGAGATTCTCCATTTATCATTAGGCATTTGGCTAGTAAAAAAAATAAATGAAATTAATGATTTACAAATAACAATAGGTCATTATGAGTACATATCTCAATTTCGTGTTGTAAAATTGTATGACATAGAGGTTGACATAATTCTTGGTCAACCTTGGTTTAGAGAATTGGGTGCTTTCATGTTAAATATAGAGAATTTTTTTTGATGTTTTCTTATAAGAGAAAGATGATCACATTTCCAGACATGACAATGAAGTCAAAATTGATAATGTCCTTATCAGAAGACTTTAAAGTTGTTACGAAATTGATACTTCAATTGAATCAAAAATCAATATCAGAGAAGCAAAAAGAGTTTGAGGAGGCCATATCCAATAAAAACAAAGAAAATTTTCGTTTAGAAGATCATATCTAGGAATTATTTGCACAAGTCAAAAAGTGTACAACTAAGAATCACAAGTTAGAACAAGAAAAATAAAGTTTTGACAAGAAATTCAACGATAGTCTATCAAAGAATGAAGAGGAAAATTTATGCTTAAAGGACATTAACAAAAAATTATTAGAACAAATCAAGTGTTTAAAAGACAAGAAACTTGAATGGCAAAATAAAGTTGACTTAGAAAATGAGGAACTCTTACGTCTCAAAATCATAATCAGAGTCTACTCACTCAAATTAAGAAACTTAAAAATCATGAGAAATCATCAAACGCCAAATTAGAAGAATTTATGACGAAATACGTATCGAAGTCTTCAATCCAAGTTGAAGAAAAAGATACGAACTCCGATCCAGTGAATATCACAACTCAAGATGATGATAAACCAATAGAAGTTAAAACATATTCAGATGTCGCAGTTCAAACAATAAAAATTCTAAGTGATGATTTAGTAGCCAACTCAACAACAACAGTACCTGAAGTAAATCAGGAAACTGCCACACACAAGATAAGGGAAAGTCCAACTAGAAGAACTCGTTATCGACATCTAAATCAGAAGAGCAAACAATTAAGTCAGTGTACATATTTGAACCATTCAGAATGGAAGCAACATATTTATGTTCCAAGGAATAGCAAAGTTTGCATAATCCAGTTCTATGATAACAATTCATTACAAGTTTCCAGTGACTAGAAGATTCCACAAAAGATTAATCTAGGATGGTTAGATCCATTCTCTGTCTGACAATTTTATTTATCACTCAAAGGATCATATCGTCTTGTATCAATGAAGATTAAAGTATTGAGCCAAGAAGATATTCAAAACGGGAAAAGAGATCTAGCCCTTTCATTTGTAAGCTTTGGGGACAAAGCTTTTTGAGGAGGGGCAATGTTATGAATATAATTCATATAAAAATAATAAGTGCAAATATAAATATAATAATAATAAATAATAATTAATTAACTAATATTTAGTTAGTTAGTAATGAAGAAAGCATGTTTCTAAAGACAAACCATTCGTGAAAGGGTACTTTCCCGGGGTATATATATATAATATATATATATATATATAGGACTCTTAGTTCTAATCTCATCATCTCACTTGTATTCAAATAGTTATATATATAAATTACTTATCCTACAATGGATGTCCTTGTCTTCAAAGTATTCTTAAGATTATTGTGAAGTACGAACTTTGTTCGTTACATTGGTATCAAAGCATTCCTTTGAGTAGACGAACTTTGTTCGTTATAGTGTCCATATGCTACTGCATATTGCTTTTGGTAGGATCTGCATATGATTGTTAGAGGATTGACAACATACTCTCCTTTGGCTGACAGTGGACAGGTGTATGGAGGAGAGGGGTTAAGGGGAGATAAGTCCCACACGACACTCCACTGAAACTCAAACAAATATGCAACCAATCTGCTGGCAAAATCCATGATGAAACAAGAGGATGCTTGGCTTGCTGAGTAGACCGCTCGGGCCCTCGAAGAGGTAGTCAAACTTGGCCTCATTAAGACTTATGACTTGGTGATGAAGTGGCTGCCAAATTAGCCTTCTAACTCGCACTTTGACTTCACTTTGATGCCATATCATTTTCCTTTGACCTTTTGACTTGGAAACATATTTAATGTGTCTACCACTTATTAATTTTTTGTATTTTTTTTGTCCTTTTTGCCTCTCACATTAGAGAAAGTGGGTTTTCAAGGGGAGAGTCATTTTTCGACCCCCAAAGTTGGTCTAAGAATAATGTTGGTGTTATGAGCATGAATTTCGAGCTATTACATGCCACCAACATCTCCTAGAACCACTTATTTACAACATTACATATGAAATTAATTAAAAACCCTGTCCCGCGGGAAATTTTAATTAATTAAAAAATCCTAGAAAAACTAAGTCAAATTCCTTGAGACTCTAATATGACCTAGCATGGTAGTATACATTGACCCTAGACATTAGGACGGACCCATGGCACAATTATTAAGCCACATTCCAGCTTTGTAGGTATGTGAGTGAAAAATCTCGACTAATTATTTATCGATGAAGAGTGAAAGTAATTGGTCAAATGAGAAAAACACTATAGAGTGAGCTCACTTAATAACTGGGTCCCAAGTCGCCTACGCCTATTACATAAGTTCATCCTGTGAGCATCATTTATTACCATGCCCCCGTAGGGGTGCGGCATTTGAGAGTAGAGAGAGAGAGAGAGAGAGAGAAGAGAGAAAGGGGCACAAATGCCCTTCTAGACTTTTGATCTTCTAAAATTTTTTCTTGCTGTCCACGTTCTTTGGGCAATGGGGTCCCCATTTCTTGCAATGTGCATATGAGCAAGTAACACTGTGCTTTGGGCTTGCTAATGCCCCAACCACATATATGTAACTAATTAATGGTGTGTTCCATCCACATATTGACAAGTTTATTTGTGGAATATTTAAATGACATACTCATCTTGAAGAACACATCAAACATGTGTGTATCACTCTAAATCTATTACAGACACATAATTTGGAGGTGAAGATAAAGAATTCCTACTTTTGGAAAACATACAACTCCTATCTAGGCTCGCCTCCTATGGGGCCATTCCCACCTCTGCAACATATCTGAAGAATTTCCTGGGAGGTCTAAACTACATAAAATTTATTAAACATTTCTCTTGTATTGCATGCCTTCTCCATCTGGCATCAGTTATCCAATCAGGATCTTCAGTTGGACCTAGCAGCACAACACAACTTTATACAACTCAAGAACGCCCTATGTTAAGAACCTGTTCTCTAACTGTTGAATCTCCAACTTCCATTTGAGATTAACACTGACGACTCTCAGTATTCCATTGGCACAGTTCTTACATGGTATCGATGACAATGTGTTTTGTGCATTGGTCTAGGCATTATAACAATGGTGCCATTACATCTTTGGTAAGGAAACTATCTTATACATGTATCATCATCCACTTATCTTTGTCACGTTCCCAATCTAAATTGCAAGAACAACAACACGTTAAATGGGCATCTTACCTAAAATAATTCCACTTGGTATTTAAGTACAAGGAGGGCAGCTCTAACAAAGCAGTCGACATTCATAGCTGCCCTCTGGTTTGTGTATTGCACATCCTTGATATGCTCTGCTTATGAAGAATGGAAACAGTGGTATGATGTCGACCCCACTTTTGCCTCAATTTTGTGAGAAAATTATTACAGCTATATAATGAAAGTCATGAAGCAAAGAGTATTCGTGTTACTTAGGGGTTGGCTGACTCAAATCCATGACATTGTGGGGGATCATTTCTATATTCTTGAAGACTCTAAATGGAGTTGCCTTTAGGCTCATCATCTCCCTTTAAGTTGGATGCTCCTACATATATATTGCATTGAAGCATGACCCGTATTAGACCCGCGAGTACCCGTGGGTCTAGCTGGTTCTATACCGAGCCGGGTCACTTGCATAGAACCCGCGTTTAAGACCCGGATTCAGCGGGTATCTTATAGAACCCGTCTACCTGTATAAGACCCACGGGTATTCTATAGGACTAGTATCGGACCTGTATAGAACTCATCGAGCCTCGAAAGGCACAAAATGTTCAGTTTTTTGATTTTTTTTCTTTTTTGGAAATGAGGTGATCAATCTATTGCACTCCAATTAGACTTATACCATCTAGCTCTTTCAAATCTTTACTTCCTTGAGGTACACATCCAACCACTACCAATGACTTCTTTGCAGCTCTACCCTTGTGAATCAAGGTCTCCATGGCTGATTGACTGGGTGACTTTACTGTGCATCTGTTCTAAAAGCATATAGTTATTCACCTTGTATGTGCCATCCATGTCCATAGTCCTTGAAACCCTCTTGAATTTTGACCAAAGATCTTCAATTTCTTTCCGTTATAATTCTTTTAAGATTTGTATAGTAATGCACTTGTATCTACCAACCAATGGGCTTTATTTCTTTGCACCACCACCTTCCTGGAAAGGAAATTACCTCTTTAGAAGAAAGTTACATGCTTGCTAAATGTCGGTTATGCTCCAAAATAAAGTGAGGGATAAGGAATGATCCTTTGACTCGAAATAGTTTTAGAGGTGGGTGTACATGCTTTTCTATTATGGTGCAATTTTGGTCATACCCATCACTCATTTGAATGACCTTTAAGCTTGCATTCTTGGGGTCACACGTCCTATTTGCTAGCACTCTGTTACACATGAGTTTGATTTAGATTTAGAGTAGAGTTTTCTTTTACTGTGCTCTTTTCTAGTAGATGCATTATGCATTCCTGCATTCCTTTTATAGTTGTTGATGCATGTTAACTTATTTTGGTCATTTGTGGATGTTAATCAAATTTCAATTTCTGTACAGCTTTCATACATTTTTCTCAAAGTCCCTCTTGAGTTTTGTAGAAAAGTGTCAATCTAACCTTTCTCCTTTGAACTAGGTTTAATGTCCCCTATCTAGTATCAACATCTTCTCTCTAAACTTCATCATTGCTTTATCTTTTTCCTACTTGGTGAAGTTTGACGGTTTATGAACTTATTTCATTTCTTGTTGTGGTGGTTTTGGTGGTAGCCCCTTATCTTATTTTTGCTTCTGCAAGGCCCTTGTATGTGCTTGTTTTGAAGAATGTAATCTCTAGTCCCTTTGACCTAGTTTCATCTTTAGTGGCGAAGAATGTAATCTCTAGTCCCTTCGACCTAGTTTCATCACTGTGAATGTAATCCCTAGTCCCTTTTATGCTTAAAATTTACCATATTTTAATGTTTTTTTGTATTTTGACGAGTCTTATAAGGGTCGTTCCAGAGTCTTATACGAGTCGACGAGTCAATGCCGTGATGAGTCTTATACGTGTACGAGTCGTGCAACATTGATATATTGTTCATCCTTTTCTTCTGCTTAGTGGAAGATGCAAAAGGGGCATGGATACATTTTTCATAATTTAGAGGCTAAGATGACTTTTGTTTATGTTGTCCCTTTTCATTATTACTCTTCTCCTGGGTTGGATTTGGGCATGGTCTCTTCAGAGGTTGGAATGAGAAATATGGTGGTGCTAGAGGCAAAATTGTGCAGCTTTTCTATGCTAAAAATTGTACATGTGAAAATCTGTCTTTTTTAAACAAATACCAGAGCTTGAGAGGTTGGAGTGTTCTTAGTCAGTGTCTTTTGTTTTCTTAGGTGACTTTGCTGTCAGAAATGACTGTTTAGGAGATACATTTCATAGTTTCTTACTCTCTATTTTGTTTTGGTTGAGGAAATATGTTTTGGCCTAGGTTGTTTATTCAAATACTTTAGAATATAAGATTGTGTGATCTAAAGGTAATATAAGATTCTTTCCTTGTATAGGAGCGATTGTACTTGTGCAAGTCTATGACCCAAGGTATATACTTCTGCAGGGTGCTCCAGATCCACACACAAAGGATGCGCAGATTCCTGTAGCAGAGCTTCCACATTGTCGGAAGTGTAATGGGTTATTAAGACCACATGTTGTTTGGTTTGGTGAATGCCTTGATCCAACTGTTCTAGATCGAGCACAAAATGCTTTGATTAACTGTGACCTTTTGCTTGTGGTAGGCACATCTGCAGTTGTGCAGGTACAGAAAAAATCATCTTGATATTTCCTCAGTTAGATTTCATATATAACAATTGTTTTGTTGCAGTAATGGTTCATCTATATCAAGCTTTTCTTTCAACGGCATCTTGTTTCTGATTATTACTCAAGTATTATTCCTTAAGTTCCTCATGATTAATTTCTATTTTACTGTTTACTGTTTTGGTTTCCTTAGCCAGCAGCAGGCTTTGCACCTATTGTGCAAGGAGGTGGAGGTGTTGTTGCAGAATTCAATATAGAGGACACACCTATAAGTAGATCTTGCAGGTATGCAAAAATTTATTCATTAGTAGTACATAAAAGAACCATAAATTGACCTGAGAAGAGTCAAATTATTTGCTCACCATGAATAATTGACATTAAATTTCTGGAAATATATGCCTTGATTTGATGTTTGAATGGTTATGCAGTAAATTTTTATATCAGTAGTAAGGCACTTAAATTGTCAATGTATAAAGGGAAAATTTTATGTTATTTTGGATAGCATATTGTAAATGTCTGAATAATTTTGTTAGGATTAAAGCCCCTCTTGTTGCTTATTCATTCGCTTTAATGCAGATGATCAATAAAGTATCAAAAGTTGACCTTTCCTTTCCACACTGGTGGATCATGTGTAGTAATGGCTCTTTTGTGATAGAATCTACTCCATAAAGTATTAAAGCTGCACTAAGAGCTTATTAGAGATACTATGATAAGGACTGCTACCCACCCCTGTGGGTGATCCCTAGGAGAAAATGTTTCTATTAATATTTCAGCTTGCCATCCAGCAGCTCTATCATGATCCACATATAGCTAGCTTAGATCCCTCTCATCCACTATCCAGTCAATGCTTTCTTCATCTAGCCTGCTCATCTGATGAAGGTAGGTCATCAAATGTGAGGTACATTAACCATTTTTGTATTCAAGTGCTTTCATGTTATGTTTAGGGCATTCTAGTATGGATTACAATTTACAGGTTGAATTGGATGATAGACCACTTTTGACTATACACTTGCTCCCTTGCTTCACCTTGGTGGTTATCACTTACAGTGAGTCTAGTGTGACCTTCCTTGAGTCCTTTTTCTCACTATCTAGGAGGGGCACAAATAGGAGGCTCTAATTGATGTTGCATGTCCATGGTAATTCATACTTAACACCTTCCATTTTCCCATATATCGACATCCCATCTTTGGGTTGATTGTTATCTATCACCGGCATTGGTTCCCTATTTTCCTCATCCTTGAGTAAGGGCTTGCAAACTTTTCCCTAAGAGGTTGATGTAGCAAAAGCAAAGGAAAAGGCATGAGCCATATGTTAAAATGCAAAATATTAGCAAGCATAAATAAAAGTGCGTTAACAAAAATCTAGATTGAGTTTTACCCACCTTGTTAGCCCTGTTAATTTTCCTGCGAATCTAGCACCTGGCAAATCATTAACTTAGCATATTATAGATATATCAAATGAATGCGGTGTGAAAATTTGGAAAGCCCAAATTTCTATTGCAGCAACTGATTAAGTTTATTCTATTTGTTAATTACTGAACAAATTATTTAGTCCATCCTACAACAAATACCGAAACTAATACACTGCAGCTTTCACCAATTAAATTAAATGCGGAAACAAGAAACCAAGCAAGAAAGAAATACACAACACATGACACCGTTATTTTTGGACAAATGTCCCCGGAAAAACGAAATGTGGGAAAACCGGTGCAATAACTGAGGGTTTGTATTATTAAGTAGTAGTTTTCTGAATACAATCTTTGGATGCCTTATTGGCTATCCAATACAGAGAATCTGACTAGCAGACGATTAGTGAGAAATGCCTCACTATCACTGGCAATCCGACACTAATCCAAGCCCTGGATGGCTGGCCCCATGCTGGTTTTGGGCAGCCACTGCATCAGCCTACGCAATTCTGCGTCAACCTCTCTGAGGATTTGTGTCACCTCTTCTTGGATCTCTTGCTGGCTGGAGATTCGAACCTCGGGCCTTCCGGTCTCACATCCCGACTTCCTACACTGAAGCCCGTCTCTCCTAGCTGAAATTCGAACTCCCTCTGAAGCTCTGCGGTGCCTTTGCTTTGCCTTATGTTGCCCAACGTGGCCTCTGCGCTGCGTCTTTTGGATCTTTCTTCACCTCCTTTGCGATGTATTCCTAGATCAGGAAACTCTCCAATCAGAACTATCCTTGCCCCTCACTGCAAAAAATCTCCTCAATCGATTCTCTAGCAACTGCTACGCTGCCCTCTCTGAGAAATCAGATCTCTTGATCTCTCTCGGATATGTTTTCCAAATGCCCATCAAGCCTCCTCTTATAGTCTTCTCGTTGAGAACCAACGACCCATATTAGATTCTAATCAATGGCTTAGATCATTTTGGCTTGATCCTCGTCTTCTTCTAGAAGTTTCACCCTCAGTTTGATTAATACCCTTTAATTATTTTAATTTCCTAAGTTTAGACTTTGGAATCCATTAAAAATAATTAATTATTTTAATAAAACTATCTCCGGGTGGAATTTCCCAAAATGATTTATGGGTATTGTGGAATACATGTGTCCTAGCCTCCCTGCAATTTTTGAGGCTTAGAGCATATCCGATGCTAACAAAAATCAACACTCCCTCTTAGCGAGGAGTGTGCTCTAGTAATGCAACCTGCTGAAGCATCACCCTTCTCTGTAACATCTCCCTTTGCGCTGTTGATGTCTGACAATGCTACCCACCAACTACTGCGCAAATGTTGCATCTGTACTACTGCTGACCCTGCCACTATCAACACTGCATTTGTATTTCAACCCTCATAAGTTCTACATCTGTGCTGCTGTTGGCATTGCCACTGCCAACACTACATTTGCACTGCAACCTTCTCCAGCTGTTGTTGCTACTGCATCAACAACAGAAAAGCATCCAAAATTACTGAACAGGTGTTCAACATGATGCATCTGTTGCTGGAGTTTTGACCAATGTTCCACCAAGGTTCCGGGATGAGGGGGCGAGGGAGCGAGGGGGCGCGGGAGCAGCCTATGCAAAAGCTCCCCACCATTTTTTAGGAAACGTGGGGGAGCGTCAGGGTCTTAAAAAGTTATAAATATAAAATATAATTTATTATTTGAGTCCACTATGACAATTTGGTTTGAATTGAAAAGCTTCAAAGCATGATCATTGATATGAATATCATTTGACATTATCTAAATTTATAATATCATATAAAATAATAAATTTAAAATTCTAATTTATAATCATACATCAATGATCATACATTATGATTAAAATTTAACGTTTAAACCATATTGATGTTCCACTTCCTACTATGAACATTGAATATTGAACAACGAATATTCAATATTGACATAAAATTATAAAAGTAAAGTCTGATACATCATACATCAAGAGTCCAAATTTTATAGAATTATAAAAGTTTAAAGTCAAGTCTGATACGTCAAGAGTCAAAATTTTATAGAGTGAGAATCTAAATAACTGATAACACATATGATAAGAACTGAGAACATCAACATATCAAAAGATAAACAAGCATAATGCAAAATATGCCTCAAGGTAATGCCCCAAGGTAATGCTCAAGCCTCAAGGTAATGCCCCGCTAGTCTTTGCATCCAACTGCTGCATGAATAAATCAGGATCAACCATATCACCATCTGAATCTGAATCACTAGCATTCTCAAACATGGTAAGTGGCACACCAACCAACCCCATCTGTCTCTCCTCCATATCTACCTGTGCATCATCCTTTGGATCAACATCCCATCGTGTTGCTGGTCCCTTCAAATACTCAGTGTCTTCCTATGCTCAAGACGTAGGGCACTGTGCACAACAACTAGAGGTAAGCTTGTTCTTCTTGATAGAGTGGATGAAGCTATATGTGGACCAATTCCTCTCTGCTGCAGAGGAACTAGCAATCTGAGACAACAAACACATGGCTAGATCTTTGAGCTCTGGAGCACCATCCCCATGCATCCTCCACCAACCAATCGGGTCATCTTGGGCTAGATCTATGCGATTTGTCCGAGCACCACGTGTGTTGAAGGGGCCACTAAGAGATGCAAACTGAACAAACTGTCTTCGAAATTTTGACCCCTCCTCCTCACTATACATCTTTGCAATTGCATCTAGGAAGCCTTTCTTTACCTCTGGATCATCAATAGGAGGCACCCTCCCAGGTCTCTCAGCATACCATTTTGGGTTTAATGCATATGCTGCCATGAGCAAAGGTGTGTTCATGCGATCCCACTTACGCTGAATGATGGGTCGAATCTGGGAAGTATAGAACTCTAATGAGGGCTCCCTCTACTGAATGGCTACCTTCACACGACTCAACATGCTATCAAAGGTCTCATAAATTTCTCCAAGACTAGGAGCATCTGAATCAGTGTAACGAATGACCTCCAAAATAGGGCCTAAGAATGACACCAAATAAGAACAATCTGCCCACCAATCATTGTCCAACACCTGAAGCCTGACCTTCTTCCCAGCGTCTGTCTTTGATTCTGACCACCTTCCCCACTCTGAACTCACAACCAAGGATTGTAGAGGTGCTTGTACCTCTATCATCCTCTCCAATAAGAGAAAATAGCTAGCATATCTAGTATCAGTGGGCTTGAGGAATTCCTTCCTCGTGTGAGCCCTGTACATAGCCAAGGAGTTGTGATGGTTGCAGATAAACATCTGCACATCTTTTGCCGCTGACACCAAGTCTGATATCCACTGAATCTTGCCAATGTCCTTCAGTGCGTTATTGAGTGCATGCACACAATAAGGAGTCCAAAAAATGTGTTGATACCTGTTTTGAATCAATAACCCAGCTGATCTACAAACTGCTGCTGCATCTGTCACAACCTGCACCACACTATCAGGCCCAACATCCTCTATAGCTTCTCGAAGAATCTCAAAGTGGAAAGATGCATCCTTGTGCTTTCCAGAACAATCAACAGCTTTAAGAAAGAATGGACCTTCTGAAGATGTCATTATGATGTTGATTAGTGGGCGTTTTCGGATGTCAGTCCATCCATCCATAACAATAGAGCAACCAAACCTCAACCATGTTTGTCTCATTCTCTCTTTCTGCACATTAATTTTGGACACTTGTCTATCCAAAATTGTTGTTCGTAGTTTATGTTCTCCGGGTGGTACATATGAAGGCCCTATTTTTGCAATTGCTTGGACCATTTCCTTGTAATAAGGAGAACGAACAACATGGAAGGGAATCCCATTAGCAAAAAGAAATTTGCCAATTGCATCATCTGTGTCATCTCGATCTAGAATGTTGTACATCCCAGACACTGTACCAGTACCACCCATTACAGAAGAACGAGATGCACCAGTGGAAACCTTTGCCTTTTTTGATGAAGCACTGGATGGAGGAATATTTGTAGATAGATCAACATGTCTACTAGAGACCAATCCTTTTCCAGTGGCTGCGCTTTCTAGCCTCCAAAGTTTCTCTCTTAGAGCTGAATCCAGGTTCTTTGAGGGACACATCTAAGTTACCAGAAAATGGATACGGGAACGGATACGGGTACGGGGTTTGAAACGAATACGGCAAATTTTCAAAAAATCTGGATACGATACGGCAAGAAACGACACATAATAAATATATAAAAAAATAAAAATATAGATATATATTAAAAATAAAAAAAAATCATATTACCATTCATATTTCAGAATCTAGATTATCAATATCATCTATGATCTATCATGATTCATGATTCATCATCAACAATTCAAGTTTCAACATATGGCATAAACATTCAACATTGCCATCATCATTAACGATTATTATAACATTCATGATTCAAGTTTCAAGTTTCAACATATCATCAAGTTATCAACATGACAAGTTACACAAGCACCATCATTACCAAAATTAATAATGCATATCAATTACTACATATTATGAAAGTACAAAATGAACTATGAGTCTATGACTGGCAGTCTACTATCATTAATGATTACTCATAATTCATATGGTTGTTCAAAAGTACAAAAGTTAAAAGTTAGAACACCATCATAAATTACATTTACATATCATCAAATATGTCTTAATTCATGCCACTATAATGTTCCACTTCCACATCCTCTCTAGAAGTGGCACTGGGAACATTGCTGCCATGTCCACTTGAAGATCCACCTATTCCCGGTGATGGCTCCGTATCAAACAAATTCATATGAGAAATGGCATTCAATGTCATATCCAAGTCAGGCAACTCTGGTTCCACGCCCCATAATTTGGTGGGCCCAAATTTGTATTCATCTCTCTTGTGTGACAGAAGGCGAAGGTTTGAATGAACATACACTAGTTCTTCAGCCTTCTTAGAGCCCAATCTGTTTCACCTCACTGAATGGATGAAGCCGTATGTACTCCAGTTCCTTTCTGCTGAAGAAGAACTAGCAACCTGTGACAAGACCTTGATGGCCAATTTTTGGATATGTGGAAGTGCCCCACCATAGAAGTTCCACCACTCAATTGGACTTAATTTGCTCTTGTCCCGCATACACTCAATATCACAACCCCAACCCTCTGATCCCACAAAATGAGAAAACTGTGCACGAATCCGAAGCCCAATTTCAGGATCTAC
>APFE031682642.1:147241-214055 GCA_000404065.3 Pinus taeda
AAGGAGCTCCAACTTAGCAAATTCCCTGTAGATGCCTTGGGACATGTGGTGGTTTGTGATAAAGGCTTGAATTTCTTTTGCCTCTTCAAATATTTTTCGAATCCACTCAATTTGCTTCCCCAATTTGCTCAACATGAGGTTCAATGAATGCACAGCACAAGGGGTCCAAAAAATGTGTTGATATTTGCCTTCAACAATTAGGCCTGCTGCTCTACACACCGTTGCATTGTCAGTTATTACCTTGACAACATTTTCAGGCCCCACCAATTCAATTGCTTCAATCAAGATGTTAGCAATGAATTGAGAATTTTTCATCTGCCCCTCGCAATCCATTGCCTTCAAAAACATTGCCCCATGTGGGCTCTGAGCAATCACATTGATCAAAGGCCTATTTCTTTGATCTTTCCATCCATCAGAAATGATGGACACCCCTGAAATGAGCCATGAATCACGAATGGGGGCTAATTTAGCCTCCAAATCTAACTTTTGAGCATTCAACAATGTGGTGCATATCTTCTCATATCCAGGGCTCTTGTACCCTCTTCGGGCTTCATTCAAACATTTTACCATCTTTGCCCAGTAAAGAGATCGCACAAGGTTAAAGGGAAGGCCATTTGCATAAATGCATTGGGCTACAGCTGCATCTGCTATTTCTCCAGCATTATTATTAAAACTCTTCTCAAGCGGTCCCAAATTTGACCGCTTTGACCCAACAATTCCATGAGAATAAAGTGGAGGCTTTGATGAAGATGCTCCCAACCTTGTTGGGTGTTTCAAATGGGAGGCAGGATTTGCTTCATTTGCTTTAGCATCTGTCTCGTCTTGTTCTCTCTGATATTTTGCAATTTTTACCTTGCTTAAACCATTTTTATCTTTTCCATTCTCTTTAGGTGGGCCATTACATATTCGAACCCCATTGTTTCTTAACCCAAGCAAATGTGCTTTAACCCATGTGTATGACCCCTTAAACTCCTTTTTACACTCACTGCAAACCCATGCCAATGATCCACCTCCTTGGATCTTCCCAACAGTAGTGACATATTTCCAAAGTGGTGACTTTGGATCAACTTTCTGAGTTGATTCAGTTTCCTGTCCCACTTCCTCTGCCTCATTCATATCTGAACTTGAAGTTGCCATGAATGATGATGACATTTACTGAAACTGAAAAAAGAAAATTGACAAATATCAGATATGTATTTTACTATTTAAAAAAATTTACTTGGTCATTTCTGGATGTGACAGTGAACTGTGACAAGTGAAACTGAAAACTGAAAAAGTGAACAGTGACAGTGAACTGTGAGTCTGTGACAAGTGAAAACTGAAAAAGTTAAAACTTTAAATTTACAAGGCCTGTAGGTTTACATTTTCTAATCTTCTTTATAATATATATCACTGATTACCTACAACAGTATGATTTTATCTTAGCAGTAATATTTAGCTCGCCTAGATAACACAAACTCATTTCATAGAACATTAACCAACGCCAACTTCCAAGAGCCTTTATGCAAATTATGACATCAAAGAAGCAAGGAATAAACTCTTATGACAGTAGTGAGTTAATTTTATGCCAAACGTGCCACAACAGTCCCAAACTTATCTCTTTATCTTGATTGAATGAGAGCAGTGAGAATGCAGCTGCAAACAGAGAAACATGCCTATGACTGCAAGTGAATCCAAGAAGATGATGTATGCCAATGAAGCAGCTAGGGAGGGAATTAGAATGCAGTGCTTCAGCCTTCTAATCCACTTTGCCAAATACAAAATTTTAATTAGTGACTTGCATCAAGGCAAAAGAGAGAAATTCTTAATGAGTTTAGGGTCCTTTGACATGCCACTGTTATGTTATATCAGACCTTGAACTACTTTAACTTTTGACTCTTGAGCCTGTAAAAGAATAATTCGCTATTTGGTAGATGGGTAAGGTTGAAAATGTCCAAAGTCCATGCATTTGAGTTCAACTGCGAGCATTCTGCAACCACTGGTAGTACCTCCCGGATGGTATTTCAAACCAATAATTTTTTTCCCTTTGGTGATTCTCAAATATGACATTAATAACATGGCCATCATTAGAATTCAGAGCAGACTAAATTTGCCTCTTTTCTGTCATGAAATGTGAACAGTTCTTGGCCCGATTCCATATTTCACAGCAACAAGTTTTTACTTTTTTCAGAGATTCAAATGACAAAAATTAAAATAGGTCTATATAGTATTTCCCTTCACAGAATGACGGATCAGATTTCCACCCAATCCACAATAAGCTGTCTTATAATGCTGTCTCTATCGTAACTACCTGAAGGAAACAAAAAGTTTCAGCCTTCAGGTACCCCTGTTTCAACTTTCTATTGTAACAACCTGAGGGAAACAGAAAGTGACAGGTCCCATTGGTTCAAGTTCAAAGTTTTGAGTGTTAATGGCCTTCCCTTTTCAAACAATATTTCTTGCATTTCAGTTTGACAACAACCAAACAGGGATTTCATTTGACAAGCAAAATATGCTTCAAAATCGTTGAAAAAGTTCAAAATGGAAGTCGTAATCACATCAAAACACAATGTAGGTTTTTCACACATAACCTACATATATCGAAAACACCTCATAGGTTGGTATTATACTTGAGAAGAATAATAACTTCATGTTAAAAGGTTTTTCATATGTAAACTAGGCAAGTGATACAAATGAAAATAACTCTACAATAGGTTATGATTTTACTCTTGGCAATGGGAGGTGCTTTCATAAGCAATAAAAAACAATCGTATTTATCTCATTCCAAAAGACAAGTAGAATACAAAGCAACAACCGGAGTAACATGTGAAGGAATGTGGTTACACCGTTACGTAGATATTATGTGATTTGAAATTTCAATACACATATTCACCAAAGCAATCAACGAGTTCAAAAAAATTCAAGAGATGTTAGGAGTTGTGAAAAATGTAGAAAACATTAAAAAGAAACATTTAAAAGGGAACGATTTTCATTATTCTCAGAAAAAGGAGCTATGCATCTGTGGTAGACTACATGTATATCTTATTTGGGGTTCAATTTGGACTGTAAGAGCCATATCTTATTGCTGGTTGAGGCCACTGGCCTTTCTCTCTCTTGCTGGACGCATTTTTGTTGAAGGAAGAAGACACCGTTGCACAGAACATGCTCCTTTCTTCACTTGTTGACTGCTGGGTGGCTCATTTCACTCAGAAATAATTATTAACAGGGAAAACCGAGTTGGTGGGCTAATTGGACAGTATATTTGGGATTGCGTGTTGACTGTAGCTTCATTTGGCGAGTAAAGAACAGCAGTAAGTAATCTCACGTGAACAGAAAGCCTAACAATGAGTTTAGGTTTAGTTACCAAGTCCAACGATTGAACGATGCCGGCAGGTTCAGTGACAGTAAGTTGAAACGGGCAGCGAAGCTCTCAGCGGCAGCAGCACTCAGCACAGCAGTCAGCGCTCTTGTCGTTTAGGGTAGAATGAATAAAAAACGGGTGCCTGTAAAGTTAAAAACTTAAGTTACCACTTCAAAACCTAAAACGCTAAATTCATAAAATCTGTTCCCGGCGGCGCGCAAGTTATCAGGCACGAAACGTTTTGATTTTTTTTAAATACGTTTTACGATTTTCTGAAACGTTTTTCAATTTGTTAAATACATATCATAATATGCTGAAACGTATCGTTTTTTTTTTTAAACGGGAGGGTTTTCCCATGAAAACGCCTGAAAAACGGCTTAAAAAAAACCGAAACGTTTTGAAATCACCAAAAACGTATTTAAGATGTTTTTTTGCCGTTTCTGGGGTGAATACGTATCAGAAACGGAAAACGGCGCTTTGGCCCTTCAGGGAGCCGTTTCCGGTAACTTAGGGACACATATTCACTCCTTTACCTGTAATAGCCAAAATGTGTTGCTTCACCCTGGTATAGCTGCCAACAAAGTGATGCCCACAAATATTGCAGACCCAATCACGTGAGCCACCACCAACTTTTGGATTCTTTTTCGGCAGTCTAGTTGCATAGATTAGAAGTGGTTTTAGAGGATTAAATGTCCCCTTTGCAAATTTTTCCAGCTCTCTTGACGGGCCCCCAGAATCTACACCATGCCTATTCTGGTATCTTGCCCCCCTGTGACCGCTTTCAACTTTTTCTTGTGCATCATGTGGCTCATTACAGTGGTAGCTACTGTCACTGTTCTTACTGTTCCCAGAAGAAGTTTGACTCTGACTCATAGTTGTAACTTTGTAAGTTGTAAGTTGAATGACAAGTCAAAGTGTAAGTTGCAGCCTGTAGGTTGCAACCTGAAATGAAAATAAAAAAAAATTAGAAACATTACAGCTACAACACATGCCACACACATTGAAGTTTTCAAGTTTTGAACACTGATTTTTTTTTAATTTACAAGAAAAAAATGAAAATAGAAATTAAATTTTAATGCAGTCAAAAATTATAAACAAAAACAGTTTCAATTTTTTTTTTTTTTTAAAACACACTGAACAGTGAACACTCAAGAGTCAAACCATAATGATAAAAAAAGAAATGAAAAAAAATCCTTTGCTCCTAAAGTTAAAACTGTTTCTATAATCTATTCACTCAACTAATAGTCTAGACTCTAATACCTTCTGCGTTTAGGAAAGAAAAGGATATAATTTAAAATTTTAAACCTATGCTCAATTGTTCTGTAGTCTGCACATAAATGATAAATCTCTCAGCTCTGTCATCGTGCCCTGAATTAGTTACAAACTTTGTTTCAGATCTCTGAAGATGCCACTATTTTGCTCTAAAAGGGAGACCGAGAATCATGACAAGGTCTATTGATAGCAAGTGAATTCAGATGTATAGAAGACCTCGACCATTACAAACTTCCTCTTGCACAATTTTGTATTGAAGATCAGATCCTAAAGATGTAAGTGATATGCCCAAAATAATAAAATATCCAGACCTTCAACCTCCTTTAAGGCTTTAAAATTAAAACTAGTAACATAATGACTGGCTGGTAAGTTACATCCCATTGAAATCTTGGTTTATAGAGCTGTGTTTTTAATACGAATGCATTTCATCTATGGAATTGAATAGCTTCCGACAAAAGGCCCTCATATGAAAAGTTTTTAACTTAAATATATGCCCTTGGTACTAGTTTAGATAGGTTCTAACTAACAATATTGCGTAAGGATCTACAGGAGTCTGGAGATTATACAAACAAGCCAACAAGTATACACAGTTCCCAATCTTTTGTATTGTTAAAACTTTAAGTTACTATAGCGAAGTTCTAGAGTGAGGGAATTTATTTTTCATGGATTCCACAATAGTAATTGCAAAGGGTCATTACAATATATACACATTGAGAAGCTGCATTCAACTCACACTCTTCAGCACAGTCAAGTTTGGTTGACACTGCTCTGAGACAGACGCTGTGATGATTGCCCAAACTTCATTCACATGCCCAATGATTCGGAAAGGGCTGTTGTACTGTGCAATGATAAAACTTGCAGAATTTATTTAAAATCGAGACAAGGCCGTCATATGAAAACCAGTGTGGCTGTAGACAAGGCTGTCATATGAAAACCTGCAGAATATATTTAAAATTTTAAATTTATAAGTGAAACATGGAAACCTGGTTTCTTTCGAGAAAGTTGCATTCATACTGAAATTAAAATATTTTGACACAAGGTTAGTTGGCGTGACTTCTATGTTTCAGATCTCATCGCAAGAGTAAAATCAAAATGTCAAAGCAGAGGTGCTCCACGGAAGAACTGATGCCTGGAAGAAAATATCAAAACATGGAACCTCCATCTGTAGTTTAGTTACGATAGCATTGTCGCTTAAAAAAAACAGCAGTCAAGACACACCAAACAATGCACACTATTGATTTGTTGGAGACTTATAAGTTATATCACATTTGAACCCCATCACATGGGCAAATTTGGAAGGGCAGTGTTTGCCATGCATTCAGAAGAATTTGGGCTTGGAAACACCGAAACAGTGAACACGTCTTCAATGAACAGCAGTTCATATACACAAACATATGCAAACGCATTCTTTAGATGCACTCTAAATGCAGTTACGCAGTGGCAAATGCTCATGAAATGAACTATTACTAACCTGTTAGGCTGTAGCAGTCCGCTCCTCGCACGCAGCGCTGCTCGCACGATGCTTGAAGGGAGGTGCTGCTCGCACGATGCTATGCTCCCCGAGCTGCTGCTTGTAGGACGCTCGACAAGAGGGAGGGAGGAGTTTTGGAATGATGAATCTGAATAGTGAAATCGAACACTGTGAGTGGAGCGCTCAGCGAACTTGCAAAGGCTGTGAGTGTGTTGTTCATGGTTCAGGCTGCCGTTTTTATAACATGAAACAACGATTTTCCAAAACCCTAAGCGTTAATTAAAGATTAGGTTCAACGTTTAGTTAATTAAAATGGTTTTTAATGCATTAAAGGTGGCAACCACGTCCCCCTCGTCCCACGCCCCCTCGCTCCCCCACGTCCCTCGTACCCCTTGTCGAAACCCTCAGGAGGGAAACGTCCCTGGCACGTCCCCGAGTTCCTCCATTTTGGGCGTGGGGAAACGTCCCCTAATGGCCCGTCCCTGGGCGGGGGGACGATGAAACTAGACCCCTGGGGGGGGGGGGGGGCGAGACCCCGTGGAACACTGATTCTGACCACTGGTAATCTTTGCGTTGGTACTAAAGCCACTGCGCCGCTGTTGACTCTTCTCTGTGCCAACTGCGCCGCTGCCAACTCTGTTCTACACTGCTTAGTTTATGGCACTCCTAGCCACTGCAACTGTCACTCCGACACTCTTCTACACCAACTGACACTGGTCCATCCTGCTACTTCTAATCTGGGCTCCCGTAGCAAGGTTTTGATTTGAGAGGTGCACTCCTCAGGGATCCTGCCCATCTGCAATTTTTTTGAACTACAGTACTAGATGACCCCACCTCTCCCCTGGAGCTATCTGGGCAACCATGGAAAACTCCTCCTCGATCTTTGTGGATGCAGCCTTCAGATCATGCTTCTTGTCCTTGTCCTTCTTCTTGAGAAGACACTATGTAGCGTAGTGACCAAATTCACCACACCGAAAGCACTTGATCTTTGAGACGTCCATCTTTCACCTTTGCTGCTCCTTTTGCCCCTTAGGTGCAAGGACTGCATTCTCTGTTGATTTGGGGTAGCATTGGATGTGCTCTAAGCCTTAAATTTTGTAGGGAGGCTTGGGCACATGTATTCCAAAGAACCCAGAAAGCATTTTGGGAAATTCCACCAGAAGTGATTTTATTAAAATAATTAATATTTTTAATCGGGTTCCTAAGTCTAAACTTAGGAAAATTAAAATATTAATGGGATTTAATCTAATCAGGGGTGAAACTTCTAGAAAAAGACACGGATCAAGCCAGAACAATTTGAGCGTTTGATTATGATTTAATCTAGAATGTTGGTTGTCCAACAAGTTGATATAAGAAGGGGCTTGAGGGTCATTTGGAAAACACACAGAGAGATTGAGGAAATCGATTTTCTGAAGTGAGAAGTTCTCAGGAGGAAAATTGATTGAGGAGATTTCTTGCAGCAGAGGGGCATGGATAACAGTGTCCAGAGAGAGGGAGATTTTTAGCCGAAGAATCATCAGCAGAGAGAGGCAGAGAGTGATCGAGTAGCCTTAATGTAGAGGCTAACGCAAGGCCAGAAGGGCCACGCAGAAGCAACGCAGAGGGAGAGAGAGAAAGTCGAAAGTCAGAGCAGAGGGTCAGTTTGAGCAGCCAGAAGCCAGGGTGTGAAACTTGGAGGCTGAGAGAAGTGACTCTAGGCTACTGATCGATTCCCCAGTTGGGTGATGCTGTGCCTGAGAGGGTTGATGCTGGGAAAACGTAGAGGTAGCGCAGAGCCTGCCAGGGCCACCTCATCCAACAGTTGGAACAACCGAGACTTTTTCTTAGTGATTGTGTGAGGTACATTGACAAAGCTTTTTCCATTATTTCTCTCTGTAACTGAATAACCCTGTGAGGTATTCAATGATGTATTCAAAATTTGCTACTGCTTAATAATAATAAACCCTCAGAGCTGCTGCACCAGTTTTCTCGCATTGGGTTTTTCTGGGGACTATTGTCCAAACATAACTGTGTCCTATGTGTTTGTATTTTCCTTGCTCAGTTTCTATGTTTTAGGATCATATTTAATTGGTGTAGGCTGCTTCAGTAATTTACTTCAATCTTTCAAGAAGAAATCTGAAATAAGCTTGTAATGTAATTTACAATCTAGGTGTAGTAGATTAGGTTGGTTGCAGGAGGATTTCTGAGATTGTTAGATCTAGGAATTTTCACATTCTCTTCCTCCTCCTTGGGCTTCGTCCCACTGCTGTTGCTGCTGCGATCAAGTTTGCACTTGACTAAGTCTCTCCTCATCTCTTCCCGCTGAAGAGCGGCCCACGTTCCTTCCCAACTTGACAATCTCTCTTTGCCTAGGATACAATGGACAAGCACTTGCCATTCTTCTGGGACTGAATTCAGAGCCAACCTCACCATCTCGGTAAGCTGAGGTGTTGATCCCACAACTGCCAACGAGTCTTGGATTTCCTGAAGCTTCGTTAGGAACGGATCAATGTGTTTCCCCTTATGCATCTGCGTGGATCTCATCTTCTGCTCCAAGTACATCTTCCGCTACTTGGAAGATCTTTCGTATAGCGTGGCCAATGCTTTCCACATCTGCTGATTAGAATCCTTGCCGACAATGTGATATACTACGTGATCTCTCACTTCATCGAGGATCAATCGTTTGGTCTTTGCCATCTCACTTTTGTACTTCTTGAGCGGATTTGGATCTGTGGGTACAACTACTAGACTGTCGACGTAGGTTTTGAGATCGTGCTCATCCAGAAGGCATGCGATCCTTCCCTTCGATATCACATAGTTTGATGCACATTCCAACCGATCTTGATCTCTTAACCCACTAGATACCATCTCTGCGCACGAAAATGTCGTATTGCCTCCTCTCTCCTTCGCACAGCACTAAGCTAGCCTACGCACTCCCTATTGGAGTTAGCAGATTTGCTCCTCTCTGCTACTGCTCAGCAATAGAGAAATCAAACTTCTTGGCTGAAAGTCCTCTGAGGAAGAATTACCTCAAGGTAGTGTCTCCTTCTCTCTTCTGACGTTTTTTTGCCCCAGCAACTGCTGTAGAAAACTGTGTCTCACCAGAAACTGCTCTACACTAAAGCTTCTGTTGCGCTACTCCCTCTACCACTGACAAATCTCTAATCTCGAAAGCTTACCTCTCTGTCGACTCACTCAGAGAGAGACTTTCCTCGAAAATTTTGCCCTCCTGGCTTGGACTGTGCAATCCCTCTGGGAATTCGATTTGCTGTACGCAAAACTTTGATTTCCTCCTTCTCTTTAGCACCATGCTCTTCTGGCTCTGCTCTCTTGCTTCACCTGCTGCGCTGATACCATGTGAAAATTTGGAAGGCCCAAATTTCTACTGCAACAATGATTAAGTTTCTTTTGTTTGTTAAGTACTAAGCAAATTATTTATTGCATCCTACAACAAATACCGAAACGAATACAATGCAACCTTCACCAATTAAATTAAATGCGGAAACAAGAAACTGAGCAAGAAAGAAATACACAACACATGACACCGTTATTTTTGGACAAATGTCCCCGGAAAAACCCAATGTGGGAAAACTGGTACAGCAGCTGAGGGTTTGTATTATTAAGTAGTAGTTTTCTAAATACAATCTTTGGATGCCTTACTGGCTATCCAATACAGAGAATCTAACTGGCAGAAGATTAGTGAGAAATACCTCACACTATCACTGGCAATCCGACATTGATCCAAGCCCTGGATGGTTGGCCCCACGCTGGTTCTGCGTAGCTACTGCATCAACCTACGCAGTTCTGCGTCAACCTCCCTGGGGATCTGCGTCACCTCTTCTTGGATCTCCTGCTGGTTGGAGATTCGAACTTCAGGTCTTTCGGTTTCACACCTCGACTTCCTGCACTGAAACTCGCCTCTCCTAGCTGAAATTCGAACTCCCTCTAAAGTTCTACGTTGCCTTTGCTTGGCGTTACGCTGCCCAACGTGGTCTATGTGTTGCCTCTTCTGGATCTCTGCCTGCCTCCTCCGAGATGTATTCCCAGATCAGGAAACTCTCCAACTAGAACTATCCCTTCCCCTCACTGCAAGAAATCTCCTGAATCGATTCTCTAGTAATCGCTGCGTTGCCCTCTCTAAGAAATTCGATCTCTTGATCTCTCTTGGATATGTTTTCCAAATGCCCATCAAGCCTCCTCTTATAATCTTCTCGTTGAGTACCAATGAACTAGATTAGATTGTAATCAATGGCTTAGATCATTTTGGCTTGATCCTCGTCTTCTTCTAAAAGTTTCACCCTTAGTTTGATTAATACCCTTTAATTATTTTAATTTCTTAAGTTTAGACTTAGGCATTCGTTAAAAATTATTAATTGTTTTAATTAAACTGTCTCTAGGTGGAATTTCCCAAAACAATTTCTGGGTATTGTGGAATACTTGTGTCCTAGCCTCCTTGCAGATTTTGAGGCTTAGAGCACATCCGATGCTACCAGAAATCAACATGCACAACTAGGTTCCTAACATTAATATAACGAGAGTAAAATATTGTTGGAGAAAATGTAACTAGGTTCGGTCTTCATATATGTAATTTTGATATTTGTACTTATTCAAGAAAAGAAAAATTATTTTTGTATTATTTGTCAACGAGTTTCTTGCTCATTGAAAATAGGTCAAGCACATTTTGAAGTGCTTCTAGAGAGTCAAAGTCAAAATGTAATTATGATAAGACCCTTTGAGAGCATGTTACATTATGTAAGTCATCCTACAAGGTCATGGGAACACCTCCAGGCATGATAAAATCCTCTCCTGGCAGCAACAAACTCTACAAGCAACAAAACGATGGGTAAAATTGATTTATAGAGCAAAACTATCAAGTCAGCTTTAAGATGGTCATGTCGGCTTAATTGGAGGGACAAACCTCTATTTATAGAGGCTGTCCACTTCAAAATATCACACGCAACTTCACTCTGAAATCTGCATACTAGAGGAGGGCTAAATAGATGAAGACAAGGGCAGAAAAAGGGTAACGAAGACAACAAGTTAAGGAGATAGGACAACGAAGGTAAGGAGACCATTTCTGAAGCAGCTACAGCCACACGTGCGGAGGAATAAAGGATAGACTGCAGCCAGATCAACAGTAAAGTTACAGTGGTATATTATTTAGGGTTTGGGCTAGTAACTAGGCCTACAAAGGCCTCCTATTCCAGTGAGGAAGAAGGGCTCTCTAGCGAAGTAAGGAAGCAACAGATTGAATGTATGAAGGAGTGTTTCTAGGGCTAAACAGTGACACGTGTGAGGTGCAGCAAGGGTATGACAACAAACAGTTTTTGTATTTGGGTGAAAGATCAAGCCTCCAAAGACTCACAAGCTTAGTGAAGGAATCTATCTCTCTAAGGTGAAAAGGACTCTAATTGGAAGACAAAGTGTTGGAAGACAAAGTGTTGGAAGAAGTGCTGGAAGTGACAGTGCAGAAAGAAGGATTTGACTTATGCTTGGAGGATATCCTAGTCAAGGGTCTAGGGTTTGGCAGTTGTTCAAATAAGAAGCTTCAATAAGAGAAATCTTACAAAGGGTTTTCCTCTCAAGAGTAAAGAGGGTTTGTCCTTGGCAGAGAGCCAAACTTTGTGTTCTTGTTATTTTCTTTTGGTAGCAGTTTGATGAAACACACACATTAATAATAAGAAGAAGATAAATTGTAAAAACACATCACAAATTTCTGTCAAGCAACAGAGAATCACTTTACACTACTTTGCCCGAGATTCTCTAACATGGTATTGGAGCTAAGGTGACACATCAAGGAAAGGGCAACTCAAGAGCACTCATCAAGGAGAAACATTTACAAAGTTGAAGCATCAAGCCTAGAAGTCTCAAATCACTTCAAGGACAAGAAGAGTCTACAATCCATCATTCACCAAGGAGGTTTACAAACCTAGAAGAAGAACCTTATATAAACACACCTACAAAGAAGAGCAGATTGGAACAAGATCTACATCAAGCTACAGTCATCAAGCAAATTTCATCATCAAGCAAGTCCACTTGAAGAGCATCAAGATCCATGAAAGACAAGCCACCAAGCTTGCAAGGAAGAAGCAATTCCATTACATCTCAAAATCTATCAAGTAAGTACATGTCCCCTTCTAAATATACATCAATGTCTTTTTGCAAGGAAAGCAATAAATTGGTAGGGACCAATAACTTTCTTGCATGGAAGAAGAGGACTGATCTACTTCTCAAGGAGAATGAACTCCTAGAATATGTCAAAGGGAACATCACTATCCTTGCTAAGGAATAGACTCAAGCCTTAGCCAAGTACAATAGGGATGAGACAAGAGCTCAAAGGATTTTGATAGAATCAATCAAAGACTCTCATTCCATATGTCTCCAAGTTTGAGACATTAAAAGAAATTTATGATAAGCTAGTAGAGCTATTCGCGGTATCCACAGTCGGAAAAGTAATATCTCTAAGGAATGAATTATACAAGATGAAGATAACAAAGGAAGGAATAGCTCTACTTGAGGAGTGGGGAAACTTCACATCTAGCATTTATGCCATGAAGGAAGCAACCACTCTCAGTGAAATATGGTCTCTATGCAGAACAGAGGAAACCAGACTTAAGGCAAAAGAAGATGTGGGATCAAAGGAGCAAACATTTGCTACCATGGCCAAAAGAAAGGGTAATTTTGGCAAGTTTGGTCCACGAAGAACAAACAACAAAGACATGTCCAAGATCCAATGTTTTGGATGCCAAGAATATGGACACTAAAAAAGGGATTGTCCTAAGCTTAAGAAGGACAACAATAACAAAAGAAAGAGGTAAGAAGCTCACATAACTCAAGAGATGAAAGAAGAAGGAAAGAAGCAAAAGAAGGAAGATCCTCTGGATCTTTACTATGACTAGGTCAAACTCTTCACTTCTAGACTTCTTTCAAAGTTTTGAGTAGAATAGGAGCATGTAGGAATAAATTAAATTGCATGGCTAGAATCACCCTCTAGAATCTAGCAGCATGATGTACATAGAGTTCTAGACACTCATGTAGATGTAGCATTTATGAGAAGAACAAAAATGCACAAGTAGAAATATCTTCTAGAATATAGGAGCATGGAAATATAGCTCAAGATATTCATGTAGAAGGAGCATGCCTAGTATAGGACCTCATACATGATGAAAGAAAACTTGATCATAATAAGAATCTTAGAAGACCTAAATTATCAAAGGAAGGAAACATTTGCAAGGCGAGGATCTTTAAGATCCTATGATGGAATCTTCAAAAGACAGTTCGTGAACCCAAGCAAATGTCTCATTGGGAATCCCATTCATGAGATTAAAGAAAAGGATGATATGAAGGCAAGCTAAGATGGAGCAAGAAGGGCCACACCAAAGGATGATCAAGGAGGATCAAGATGAGGTCTGTATGCATCAAAGTTTAAGTCATGTTTTCAGTTGTATATTATTAAGTCATGGGTATAATTCTGTAACATGATCAAGCATGAAAGAATCTCTTTCACCAAGAACATGCTCGAAGGCATGTACCACAATGCAATGAAGGCCAACAAAAGTACATGCTCACATAAGAAGCATAAGATTACTGACTAAGAAGCAAAGAAATGCTGACAAGTCTAGAAAGCAAGCAATGAATGAATGCTTCCACAAGAAGCATTAGATGGTTGACCTATCTATTTGAGAAGAAGCAAATGAAGAAAGAGATCAAGCATGTGAAGAACACCATGATCACCAAGAATCACTATCTGACAAAATGCCTTGAAAGATATCTCTCGAAAGAAGGCGGGACAACTCTGATAAAGGAAGAAAGGACCCTTGACACCTATGAAGGTCTTGGAAGTATAAAAGGTGCAGATAATTGGTTCTACTCTATGAAGATGTCGTGATGAAGAAGCCATCCAATAGAAGGAAACACAATATCAGGATGAAGTCATGATGGGCTTCTAGGTCAAAGCATACAAACTAGCAAGTACGATGGAGCAACCATAAGGAGAGCATTCCGAAGCATGGACAAGATGACAAAGGAGTAGCCAAGATGACAAGAAGAACCTGATAGTCACTTTCCATGAAGCAATGACATGACAAATCAAGAAGGAAAGTGATCGATGGACGGTGCCCTACCGAGAAGAAGTTTGATCGAAGGCTTCATGACATCAAGAAAGGAAGAAGATCATGCAACTGAAGGACCCACGAAGAAGACGCTACTGAGGAAGGAAAGAGTCCCTAGTTAAGAGGGAGCTCTGACAAATCCCTGATCAAAAGGGAGTTTTGGATCACCCTACAAAGGAGTGACAATTGTGTTTTCCATTTCATGGGTCATGCACTAGACCAAGACTAACAACCCTAAGTCTAGATGAAAGCCATGAATGGAAATGTAGACACAATATAGACACAACATTCTTGTCTTCACTTGGGAAGAAATAATGGGAGGATTAGGTAATCATCTGGCATCTGATACTCTTTGAGGATGTGTAGGGAAACCAAGACAAGAGTAGGCAAGAGGACTGATATTCTTTGAGGGTTGGGAACCCAAGATAAGAATAGTCCTAGAAGGTCATACTTGAGAACACCGGGGTTGGTATGTTCCTTGAGAGACAATGATGAAGGTGTCTATAAATCATTGGTCTCGCTAGCATTGTAGCTCATGGTATCGTAAAGAGATGGAGCTGTTAGTCAAGGCCTTGCACTATGACAATGCGGATGGATATGATGCTATAATAGATGGATTGCTAATCTGGTTTCTCTTATTTGAATTCTTCGAGATTGAAAATTTCCAAACACCTTGTAATGTTGTATGAATACCTCCATAGTTAAGAGGGAGTGTCGGAGAAAATGTAACTAGGTTCGGTCTTCATATATGTAATTTTGATATTTGTACTTATTCAAGAAAAGAGAAATTATTTTTGTATTATTTGTCAATGAGTTTCTTGCTCATTGAAAATAGGTCAAGCACATTTTGAAGTGCTTCTAGAGAGTCAAAGTCAAAATGTAATTATGATAAGACCCTTTGAGGGCATGGTACATCATGTAAGTCATCATACAAGGTTATGGGAACACCTCTTAACATGGTCAAATCCTCTCTCAGCAACAACGAAGTCTACAAGCAACAAAACGATGGGTAAAATTGAATTATAGAGCAAAACTGTCAAGTCGGCTTTAAGGCTGTCATGTCAACGTAATTGGAGGGACAAACCTCTATTTATAGAGGTTGTCCACTCCAAAAGATCACATACAACTTCACTCTGAAATCTGCATACTAGAGGAGGGCTAAAAAGACGAAGACAAGGGAAGAAAAAGGGTAACGAAGACAACAAGTTAAGGAGATAGAACAACGAAGGTAAGGAGACCATTTCTGAAGCAGCTACAACGACACGTGTGAAGGAATAAAGGACAAACTGCGGCCAGATCAACAGTAAAGTTACAATGATATATTCTTTAGGGTTTGAGCTAGTAACTAGGCCTACAAAGGCCTCCTATTCTAGCGAGGAAGAAGGGCTCTACAACGAAGTAAGGAAGCAACAAATTGAATGGATGAAGCACTGTTTCTAGGGCTAAACAATCACACATGCGAGGTGCAGCAAGGGTATGACAACAGATAGTTTTTGTGTTTGGGTGAAAGATCAAGCCTCCAAAGACTCACAAGCTTAGTGAAGGAGTCCATCTCTCTAAGGTGAAAAGAACTCTAATTGGAAGACAAAGTGCTGGAAGACAGTGCCGGAAGAAGTGCCGGAGGATGTGCCAAAAGTGACAATGCAGAAAGAAGGATTTGACTTATGCTTGGAGGATATCCTAATCAAGGGTCTAGGGTTTGGCAGTTGTTCAAATAAGAAGCTTCAATAAGGGAAATCTTACAAAGGGTTTTCCTCCAAGAGTAGAGAGTGTTTGTCCCTGGAAGAGAGCCAAACTTTGTGTTCTTGTTATTTTGTTTTGGTAGAAATTTGATGAAACACACATTAATAAGAAGAAGAAGATAAATTGTAAAAACACATCACAAATTGCTATCAAGCAACGAAGAATCACTTTACACTACTTTGCCCTAGATTCTCTAACAAATATAGCCAATTTAAAAAATGAGACAACATATTTTGCGGCTTGCCCAATCAAATTAGTCCATTAAAATATTTAGAACCTACTTGCCTTGATGTCTTGGGATAATGGCCCAACTGAGGAAACACATGTACAACAATTGGATCTGATCCAATTAATGAAGCCCTTCTTGACTGATTTGGATCTCCTTGTTGTCCCCTTCCTTAGACACAACACACTAGAGTATTACTCTCCTCATTAAGATGCCTCTCTCAATCTTGTGTTGCTGTATGGTGTGCTTTCTCCTTCTCCTTGACCTTGCTTTTATAAATTTTCATTGATGACTGAGATTGGATCTCGCCTCACTTGAGAAGTTGAAATCGAGGGCTAAGATTAAAAGTAATTATTGAAGTAAATAGTTTTCTTTTTCTAATGTTTCTTTACCTCTATAGGCCAACATAATAATTATGTTCTTTTCCTAAGTTAGACCTAGGCTAAGTTACAAATGCAACTTGTTCACACTAGAGTAAGTGTCTAAGGAGACTTTAGGCGACTCCTACACACCTAGACACCTACGCCTTTGCATAAGTACTTGCTTGAGTTGCAAACAACACTCCCTCTTGGTGAGGGACGTACGTAGACACCTACGCCTTTGCATAAGTACTTGCCTGAGCTGCAAACAACACTCCCTTTTGGTGAGGGATGTACTTTTGCCTCTTCGAACTGACTTTGATCCTAGAACTACATTTGCTGCCATGGCTACTCCCTTTGAACTAAAGCCTTCCTTGTCATCTGGTTTGGAAACATCCTTGAATTCTTGCTCTCCTTGGCATGGTTCGTAGAAGCTTCCTACTCTTGAACATCTTGTAAGGTCTTCTCATATCAAGAGACCTTCTTGACAAATTTGGAGGAATTTGTCAATTGCCCCTCCTCACCTGAACATGGAGGCTAACTCCCTCTGAGTTGTTGAAATTTCGGAGCTTCCCGCTCCTTGTCCTATGTCACTGATTTGCTTCTCTTTGTCGTCCTTGTGCTAAGTCCTAGCACCCACAAGAAACTTGTTGGTTTATAGATTTGCAAAGATCATCCTTATGGATATGTTTTCGTCCTTTAAGACTTCCACAAAATATGTTGCCAATCCCCCAATTGGTACAGTCTTCCTATCTTCCTCTGAGGGTTGAATTCTGCGAATCCTATTGCAAGCCCCACTAGTACTGTCTTTCATACCATGCTTTGTTGGCCACTATTTTCTCATGCTTGTTGTAGTAGATCCCTTGTCCAACTACTTTGCGTGATAGTTTTGCTCACGAGTCCTTGCTAGCCACTGCATCCTGCAACTATGACAATTTGCCCATGGCAGAATTCATTGTCTCTGACTACAACCATGAGCTTGGGCAATTGTTTCGACAACTAACTCCACAACGTTTGTCTCTGCATATCGGAAGCAAAAACTTCCACACTCAACTCACACTCAGAAACCACGTGCTATGAATCCCTTGTTAGAAATCAAAGTACAATGCACTTCTGAAGTTCAAATAATCATTTGTGAGGTTAGCAGTGCTTCTTTTAAATTTATTCTTCCATCAACAAATAATTATACATCAGAAATTAACCAATAGTAGTAAGGAGAAAGCAAAGATCACACACCAGAAATTAGGTACAAGACTAGGGAAAAACCCCACAAGGGCAAAAGCCAATCAAATCCTTTTTAGAGAGATCCTTCAAAATATATCAAGACAAGGACTATATTGACCCAAGAAGACTTTCACAAGTGCAAGGTTTGCTCAACTAAACGTCCAACAAAGATCACAAAGGAGAGGTTGATCCTCTCACAAGACTGGAATGTACTCTTCCTTGAGCTCATACTTCAACCAATAATAGATCTTAGACTGATAAGAGAGAAACAATTCGGATGTGCCATGAGAAAGCTCTATTTGCCACTATAGAACTCAAATCTTTGTCACAAAGCTCATATCTATGTCACAAAACTAGGATCTGCCACCACAGAGCTCAGATCTATGTCACAAAGTTTGGATCTGCCGCCATAGAGCTCAAATCTGCTACCACAAAGCTCAGATGTGTGTCACAGAGTTTGGATCTGCCACCACAGAGCTCGGATATGCCACCATAACTCAGATCTATGCCACAGACTTTTAGATCAAGCCACCAGAATTCAGATCTATGCTACAGAATTTAGATCAAGCCACCAGAAGTTAGATCTATGCCACAGACTTTTAGATCAAGCCACCAGAAGTTGGATCTATGCCACATACTTTTATATCAAGCCACCAGAAGTCAGATCTATGCCACAGACTTTTAGATCAAGCCCCCATAAGTTAGATCTATGCCACAAAGCTTTAGATCAAGCTCTCAGATCACTGCTACACGTGTCACACAATGAATTAGACCTTAGCAAGAGAGAGAGAGAGAAGGCATTCTTGCTTGAGTAGATTATAGATTGCTCCTTAAAACACCTTTGCTTGTGTAGGACAAATAAATATGCTTGAGAGGTGAGTGCTTGACAGGGAGAGCGAGTAGCCCCTTTATATAGTCATCAAGGTTATCCAAATGGGTGCCAATGAGAGCAAGTCGACTTGACTGTCTAGAAGGGTCGACTTACACTTGTGGAGGCTTTGTAAATTACAATATAATTTTCCTTCTTTTAATACCATGTGAAATATGGCTTACAAAATTTATTTTGACCATGAAGAACATGGTTGAAGGAAATAATAATAATTCATTTTCAAGTTACAATAAATATTTCATGAAGACCAACCATAACTACATTTTCAACATCCCTGTGATCCTCGCATTTGCACTCAGTCCACTACTCCAACGACCGACCCCTCTTGTGGGTTCCCCAATATCAGTATGCCAATGCAAACTTGCAACCAAATAGCCGTGGCATTTCCTTTCTACCCTCGATAGATCCCTGTTGTTGATTGTCTCGAAGATTGACTCCACTCAACCCATATCTTTGCATACTAGCGCCAGTAGCTTCCACACTCAACTCACACTCAGAAACCATGTGCTACAAATCTCTGCAATCTCTATCATTGTCCTCACACTTGCTCTCAGGCCATTGCTCCAATGATCAATCCCTCCTGTGTGGTCTTCAATACCTGTTGGAATTTCCATGCTCCCTAGGTTAGGTCTACGACTTATCCAAGCACATAAACATACTAGAGATGCTCAACTATGAAGCACTTTGCACAATGGAATATAACAACAAATAGATCAACAATAGTACACAATATTTTTGGCCCAAATCACATTTCTTATTAGTCCATCAATAAGAAAACATTAGGGTTCCCATACCAAGGATCATGGCCCTTTACAAACCCTACTGCAAAGCTAATATACATAGTCTATTCTTTTGACTGAAACCATAGGGATGAGGCCTAGTCCATTAGGTCCTCATCTGTGCAAATACAAATACAAATGGCTGCCCTTCGCTTACAAAATACAATCAATAAGGACCTGACTGACATAGGTTGTTCCTTTATCCCACAATCCTCATGCCAACTTGTTGTCCTTGTTGTAGATGCCTTCCTTCGATGCTACAAACTTCTTTGTCACTGTCGACCTGCTCCTTTAGGCCAAACCCTTAGCCAATCTTAGTTTCCCACTTGGTAGACTCCGTACCTTGCTGTCCAAACACAACTTCTACTCTTCAGCACAACTGCCTCCTTTCTTAGCTGTTTGCACCTACATCCAACTCTAAGTAGGTATTCCTTACCTCAGTCCACTTGTAGGCTCCTATGTCTGCCCTAACAGGCCTAATCAAACCCTCAACCTCCTTTTTAGTCCTTGAAACCTTCTGCTAGGATTCTTCTGCTTGAGTAGGCCTTTATCGCCCTGCAATACACAATACAATCCCTCTCCTATTTGCGGATGACCTAATTAGGTCTCCTACTAGCCTCAGACCCTAGACTAGGGCGTTGGCCCTCCAAGACAGAACTCCTGTAGCTGCGGATCTTCCAAAACAAACCTTCTCCTACTACGACCCTTCCAACTGACTTAGATCTTCTTACCAAACAAACTTCAACCCCTCCTGGTTGACTGTTGCTAGGGAAAACTTTACTTTCTTTCCACAAATGCTAATTCAGCCCTGCCTCAACCATCAGATGCTAGGGAAATGGGCCCTTAGTTGTTGTGGATAGATTCTTCTAGTCAAATAACTCGACTAGATTCCATAGCTCTGCTTCCTAACTTGGCTACAACTCTCCTCCTAAGACCTGTGGTCTCCTTGGACAAAACTCGGTCTCCTCTAGGGCTTTCACACTCCACACATGAAGTTCGTATCAATGTGTGTCTAGGCCTCTCCTGTGGCCTATATTTATAGTTCTTGTGTGAATGTCTTGGGGGAATTCTTTGTCCTTCAAGAAACCCTTACTTAACAACCCAACAACAAATTAGAATAATAAATTACTTTCCTTGGGTTCCAGGCCCACTACTTTGGGTCCAAAACCACAACACTTGGGTATCTTGCCCACAAGCCATCTTTCTGTGGGTTGTCTCCACTTGGAAATACCTTCCGAGCCACCCAATTTTCATCACTCCCTCTCAGTGAGGAAGGTATTTCCATGTCATTCTCATAGAAATCTCAAGCTCCAGGTCTTTCCTTGCATGGCCATGACTTCCTTGCATGAGCCATGACTTCCTTGCATGAGCCATGACTTTCCCTTGCATGGCCATGACTATCCTTGCATGTGCCACGTCTTCTTTGTGCTTGATCAAGACATAACTTGCATGGTGCATGATTGTCTTCACATGTACCATGACTTTTTTTGCACCACCATAACTATCCTCGCATGGTTCGTGACTTTCCTTACATGTCCTGGAACACTCCTCTCTCGCTTGAATCTGAAGCTTGAACTTCCATTGGGTAGATGAATTTTCTTCGTAGTTTCCCTATGAAGCTAGACTCCTTTTGACTCTACACAACCTCCACTGGCTCGCTCTACTTTCCCTCTCGCAGGTGTTGCAACTAAAATTATGTCCTTTCAGGTCAGTCCCGAGCTGTGGTTAAACACTGGGCCTAGTCCACTCTAGACCATTGCAACTCAACTCTGCAAGTGACCTCATCCCTGTGGGTCAAAAACCTCATATGTACATGGCTCCACTGCTAGATGTGCAACTTTGCAACCTAGTGAAGATACTATCTCATGATCAACCTGCCATCCACATGAAGCTACCTCGTCCATGCCTAAGCACTCCCTGCTAAGGCACCTAAACCATCTCAACATACCTTGACAACTCAATGGAAGTCCATAATCAACAACCTGGCACATAACATACTGTCATGCACCAAGTTCTCCACCAATCCACCAGAACTCCCATCCTGCCTTGTCACCAAACTAGTCAGGACCACATCTCCATGTTCTCAGCTGAACCTTCTACTCCATGTCTAGGAAACATTGTTGCTTCCAACAACAATTTCACAGCTCCCTCCTAGAGCTGACACTTGTGCACACTCTGATCTAGTTTCCTTTCAAAGTAGCTCTGGTACGATGTTGGAATTTTGCATTAACCCTAGGTCAAGTCTATGACTTATCCAAGCACATAAACACACTAGAGATGCTCAACTATGAAGTATTTTGCATAGCAGAATATAACAACAAACAAATCAACAATAGTACATAGTATTTTTGGCCCAAATGGCATTCCTTATTAATCCATCAATAAGAAAACACTAGGACTCTCGTACCAGGTATCATGGCCCTTTACAAACCCTAATACAAAGCTAATATACATAGTTTGTCCTTTGACTGCAACCCTAGGGTTGAGGCCTAGTCCATCAAGTCCTCATTTGGCCAAATACAAATACAAATGGCTATCCTTCACTTACAAAATAAAATCAACAAGTACTTGACTTACATAGGTTTTCCTTTAGCCCACAATCCTCATGCCAACTTGTTGTCCTCGCTGTAGCTACCTTTCTTCGCTGCTACAGACTTCTTTGTCACTGCTAGCCTGCTTTTATAGGCCAAACCCTCTTCCAATCTCAGCTGCCCACCTGGCAGACTCCTTACCTTGTCCACACACGACTTCTACTCTTCAGCATATCTACCTCCTTTCTTAGCTGTTTGCACCTACAACTAGCCCTAACCAAGCATTCCTTGCCTCGATCCACTTGCAACCTCCTTTGTTTGCCCTAATAAGCCTAGTCAGATCCTCGACTTGATGTCTAGGCCTTCCTTAATCCTTCTGTCAACCTTCTACTTGAGTAGGCCCTCACTGCCCTCGAATACACAATACAATCCCTCTCCTGCTCGCGAATCACCTTAACTAAGTCTCCTACCAACCTCATACACAAAATCAGGGCCTTGACCCTCCAAGACATAATTCCTGTAGTTGCGAATCTTCCTGAACAGACCCACTCCTACTATGTCCCTTCCAGCTAACTTATATCTCCTTGCCAAACAGATTTTGGCCCCTCCTGGTTGACTGCCTCTAGGGAAAACTTTCACTTCTTTCATAGATCCTAACTCAACCCTGCCTCAACCAACGGATGCCATAAACCTTACAGAACATGGCCCTTACTTCTTGCAGCTAGATCCTTATACTCACAAAACTTGACCAGATTCAATAGTTCCATGCCCTAACTTGGTTGCGTCTGTCCTCCTAAGATCTGTGACCTCCTTGGACAAAACTCAACCTCCTCTAGGGCTCTCACACTCGAAACATGAAGTCCATCTCAATGTTTGTCTAGGCATCTCATTTGGCCTATATTTATAGCTCTTAAGTTAGTGTCTTGGGGGTCTTCTTTGTCCTTAAAGAAACCTCACTTAACCACTCAACAACAAATTAGAATAAATTACTTTCCTTGGATTCTAAGCCCACTGCTTTGGGTCCAAAACCCCAACACTTGGGTATCTTTCCCGCAAATCTCCTTTTTTTAGGTTTTCTCCAATTAGAAATACCTTCCGAGCTACCCAAATTTGAAGAATACCTTTGTGCCAATGCAAACTTGGGACCAAATCTATGTGGCAATTCCTTTCTACCTATAGAGGATCCTTGTAGTTGATTGCCGACCTTTCCTCACACTGGAACGCCTCCTTGAGCCCCTGATTGGGTGGTTCTTGTGTGCGAGAATGAGCAATTTACTAGTTGTTTGCACCTCTTTTCCGCATGTGGCGACTGGGACCTTCAGCTGTAACCTGCTTTGCCAAAACTGCTGTACTGAAGCCTGACCTTGGATTGGTGGCCTTGATGTTAAATTTTGCAGATTTAAAATTTAATTTCTGAGATCATAAACCATAGAAGATAGTCAGTGAACAACAAGACCAGGGACAAATCCCATTATGGGGGAAAACCCTTTCTAAAATGCTCTTTTGTTAGATTGTCTTCAAGTGTTCAACATATTTATATAATTAGAGTACAAAACCCCTTCTACAAATAATAGTAATAACAACCCTTTTCAATATGACAACTTCAAAATACCACCACAAGCCTCCAAATTCTTCCAAAACAAGAGCAGTAGACACAAGTGCACGAATAAAGTGCACAAGTACGAGAGCTAAACACTGAGAGCAATATTCTCCAAATGCAAGATCAGAATGCTACTGAAGCGAGGGCAATATACCAACAATTAAACTCTGGTGCGAAAGCAATACCAAGAAGAGAATATCTTTCGAGCACGATCAATACAAGAGCTAAATACTTTTGGTGTGAGAGAAATACGAACTGCAATAATACTTCTCTAGAGCAGGAGCATTAACAGGTTAACAACAACAAATAACAAGAGCAAAAACCAATTGTGTTGAGAAATCTAGGGCATGAATAGTTAAAAGATTTCTCTGCGTGATAATTGTTGAAGGAAATGTAACTAGGTTCGGTCTTCATAAATGTACTTTTGATATTAGTACTTATTCAAGAAAATAAATATTATTTTTATAATATATGACAATGAGTTTCTTGCTCATTGAAATAGGTCTAGCACATGTTAAGTGCTATAGGTGATTTGAGAATGGGGCACTTAGGCTTCTTGTCTAATTTTCAAGAACCTCTCCTACTTCCAAAGCTTATTTATCCCCAAGTCTTTATGGTTAACCAATGCGGAATCAAATATGTGCTTGGAAATAATGGGTGTAGGCTTATGTTTGTTTTAAGCTGTTTATGTGCTGTAAATGATTTTGTTTAAACTAATATAAAGCATATAATAGTGAACATTGCAGCAACAAGCATCACACATAAGACAACAAATTAATGTGGAGTTCACCCAAAACTCTTGGGCTACATCTCCTGGAGCTCTAATCAACTCGACTAGGCTCTCTGGGATTATGGCAAAGTCCTTTTACAAGCTCTTGGCTCAACTCCACTGTTTTACACAGGAACAATGGGCTCAGAACACCATCTATCCCTGGCTCTGAAGCTCTCGGCTCTCGCTCTGGCTCTCTGCAAATGACAACTCTCGGGCCTTTCACTTGACTTCCAAGTCCACTCGGCTGCTTTGCACATTAGCTCTGCATTCTCTTTGCCTTACCTTTTTGCGCTGCTCTCTTTCTCCTTAGCTTTCTGCTTTGGCTTAGCCTCCTATTTTTTTCTTTCTTAGCTACGCCTTCGCTCTCTGCTTCTTTTCCTTTCTCTGTCATTCTGTGGCTTTAAGCCAATCGGCGCTGTCTGTTTGTTTTCCTCTTCTAGGCTCTCTAGCTCCTAGCCTCTGTCCGCTCAAATCCCCCTCTGAGTGTTAGCAATCATTGCTAAACGCCTTCAGGGATGGTGGCCACCTGTTCTGTAACGGAAGGACCATCGATGCCTTTGAAATCCTCAGAATAGTCATTCTTTGTTTACACAGAGAAATACACTAAAACACGGGAAAATCCGCTCAAATGCAGTCTATCGGACTTCAAAAATCATTAATTCCGCCCTATATTCCCTTCGGATCCGCCTTTGGGCGCGATCGCAAGTGATTGTTGACAAACAATTATTATTGATTTCGGGTGGCTTTGCGCTCGGGGATTACCCACCTGAAAAAGGTGGTTTTCTCTCTTCGCCGCCTGGACACGTGGCGGCCATTGTATGGGCTCGGGCGGAGCCCGGCCAATACCACTTACCGCCTACAACCCACCCGAAATCTCGCTCGTTTTGGAACTCAAAACACATATCACTGCATATAAAAACCCTTTCGGGTCTGTTATATCACCCAATTCGCATTTCCTTTGGTTTTCGTTTATTTAACGAAAACGCGAATCTACATTAAAAAACGCCTTTTTACGAATCTCAAAATATATTAAATTCATCTATAATCCCGCTGGGTCCAGCTATTGCAGTCGCATGTATCGGCTCCGCTCCTTTGTGTTACTCTGATGCGATATTGCAATATCGCAATCGCACATCGCATAGTCCCCGGGGTCTTTCCATATGGCATGGCCTATGCCGACGCTGATCCGCAGACATCGACGATCGCAATATCGCTCGGCCTGGGGTCCCGCCTTAAGTTCCATGCCATCCGCTGATGCCGATCCGCCGATTTCGGCGATCGCAGTATCGCATCGGCCCGGTCCTTATGTTATATCGCATGTCTGCCTTCGACCCAATATGTCGGGGATCGGCGATCGGGGGTTTCTCCCCTTTCCGCTTAAGTTCGCTCTTTTGCCCTGGTCCGATTCGATTTCCCTTTACAAGGGCTTTTTTTTTGCCCATTTTAGAGGATTTTTTCTTCTTTTTCTAAAGAACATAGGGCATCTTCTTTCTACGATAACTTCTGCATCCTAAGTCCATTTTTTCCCATTCAAGGTGCAGTAGATTCAGAATGAAAAGATCTCTGCAATGGGGCTATTTCCAGGAACTTCTTTGGACTTTCATTTTCCTCAGTTGGGAACACTTAGATTTAGGAGTCTATCCAAAATCCATTTTGGATCACGCCTTCCCACTAAAAGAACTTTTGGTCTCGAAAAGACTGATATACTGATCTGAACAGTAGCTGAGAGTAACAACACCCTCTTCTTCTAGTCTACATACACTTGCCTTGCATAGTGCCTCTGAACCAAAGCCTTTGACCACTTTCCTTCTTGGATGTGCTGGTCCTCCTGGGAAGAGCTGCCTTCTTCTTTGCCTTCATGCAGAATTCCTGCTTAGATGGTCACAAAAGGTAGTTTGAACTTCTTTGCCTTCATCATTGATCCAAGGTGGCTCAAACAAATGTGAAGTACACTTGTTCCACAAAACTTTCATTTATACCTGTTTGAAAAGCTGTCAACGAGCAATTGTTAACCACAACAGGAACATAGACAACAACTGGATGGCCTAAACTCCTGCTTCAATAAAAGAAACAGATTTCACATCTTGTGAACACCTCCATGTCTTACATCTGCATACAAATGATGGACTAGACAACAAGCCCACAAAACATGCCTTTAAAACAAATTACCCTTCAAGTCAAGCATGTAAAAAAGGACCATTAAGACGCTTTTCAAAACATGAAACATTTCATCACTATCTCCATCTTGGAGACCAAGTCAACTTTCCTCAAGTCAACATTGCATCACAGGCATGCCAAAGCAATCAACCCTGCAAGTTAATTACACATACATGTTCAAATATAAAGAAAACATCAACATCCCTGTGTTCATGCACATCATGCTTATGCATGCATTTCATCCTTCAACTTTCACTTAAGCACATTGTACTTTTGAAGCTGAAATGAAATATAATGTTCCAACAACAAAGTGAGTCTCCCACTCTATCTTTTCCATTCACCATCTTGGTAGAAACCTGCAACTTGCATCTCATCAACAAAGAAATGCCAATAGATGCATCAATAGACATGCAATCCTTAATTGGAAAAGAACTCTAACCATTTCTTACCAATCCTGTTCAAAGGTCTTTCCTTTGTCGGCACATCAGCATTACCATGTGAATCATCTTGAGACACATCATTCATGGAAACTTCCTTTCCCTTTCTGCCATTTTTTCTTTCCACCTTCTTCAGCTTTTGTGGAAGTATTGTTGGATTCAAAGTCCAATACCTTTCACAATATGCCCTTGCTTATGGCAGTAGGTGCAACACATGTGCATCCTCTTGACAACATGATTTGCCTTGTGCAATGGACCTTTGGCTTTTTGCTTCTTTTGCTTCAAAAGTTTTCTGTATGTGGCCATTCTCTTCTAACATATAGAAACATGATGGTTATCCAAACCACAAAAGGAACATGCAATTCTTTTCTCGTGCTTATGTGGAAATTTACCATGCTTTGCAAAATCAAAAGGAATGTGTTTAGAACCAGATTTATACCTGCCTCTTTCACCATTATTTCCTTCATGAGGAGGTGAAGCAAATGAAGAAGTGGCTCCCTTTGGAACACCATCAATCTCTTCAAGGCTATTAGAGTTTCCACAATTCTTTGGTTCAAGTGTGTGCTTCTGAACACTTGCATCCTGCAAGTAATGTTTTAAGCTATTGCATTCCTCCTGAACACAATCTTCACAATCTGCATTGCAACTCCTTCTTGGAGCTGTTCTAATGGATCTTCATGGCAGCTTTGGAACTCTCTCCATAAGACTTTCCATAGCCAAGACCCAAATACTTAGGCCTTTCCTCAACCATTATTGGTTCAACAATACCTTGTTAATGCTTTCTCAAGCCCTTTCCTTCATAGCCCATCTTGGACATTAGCTTGGAACCTATGCCTCTAGTATGTTTTTCAAAAGAACCAATATAAGCATTCTCAGAAGAATTTGAAGACAAATTGGAATGGTTTACCTCTTCTTCAAGCTGATACTTGACCAAGGCTTCTTTGACAACAAAGAGTTGTGACTCCAACTCATGCATCCTCTTCAGGTTCATATTTGCAATATGAAGTTGCCTCTCCATTTCCTACAGTTTGTCAGAAAGCAATTGCTTCTCTTCCTTCATGGAATTCAACTGCTCTCTAAGTATGCTGCTCTTCCTTCCATCCTCATACATTTCTCTCACCTTGCCCATCATAATGAACAAGTCTTGCTTTATGTCTTCATCAAAGAGTCTTGTGATGCAAGAGGAATTCGAGGATACACTTCTAGAAGTTGTCATTATGCCAATGTACAAAAGAATTTCAAACAAGATTAATAAAGAGCTTATTTAAGCAACCTTTTGCAACTAACCTCTTATGCTTCAAGGATTGCTTTGAGGTCCTTTGGGATAGAAGAATGTCTTCAGCCCTTCTTCCTTCTTGTCCTTCCTGGACTGAGCTAGCAATAGCTTTCTCTTCACCTCTACAAACTCAAGCAATAGTCAGTCTGGAAACAAGCGTACATCAATCATACAATCAATCCTGGATTGCCCAAACACCTTTCAGGCAAGCAATCTTTGCTCTGTCAATCAAGCATTCTGATATAACCTTCTTTGAAGGTGGGGTTAACCAATCTCAAGCTCTGATACCACCTGATCTGAAAATGGGGCACTTAGGCGTCTTGTCTAATTTTCAAGAACCTCTCCCACTTCCAAAGCTTATTTATCCCTAAGTCTTTATGGTTAACCAATGCGGAATTAAATATGTGCTTGGAAATAATGGGTGTAGGCTTATGTTTGTTTTAAACTGTTTATGTGCTGTAAATGATTTTGTTTAAACTAATATAAAGCATATAACAGTGAATAATGCAGCAACAAGCATGACACATAAGACAACAAATTAATGTGGAGTTCACCTAAAACTCTTGGGCTACATCTCCTGGAGCTCTAGTCAAATCGACTAGGCTCTCTGGGATTATGGCAAAGTCATTTTACAAGCTCTTGGCTCAACTCCACTGGTTTACACAGGAACAATGGGCTCAGAACACCATCTCTCCCTGGCTCTGAAGCTCTCGGCTTTCTGGCTCTCGGCTTTGGCTCTGGCTCTCTGCAAATAACAACTCTCGGGCTTTTCACTTGACTTCCAAGTGACTCCACTTGGTTTCTCTGCGCATTAGCTCTGCGTTCTCTTTACCTTCCCTTTTTGCACTGCTCTCTTTCGCCTTAGCTTCCTGCTTTGGCTTAGCCTCTTGTTTTTTTCTTTTTTAGCTGCGCCTTCGCTCTCTGCTTCTTTTCCTTTCTCTGTCATTCTGTGGCTTTAAGCCAATCGACGCTGTCTGTTCGTTTTCCTCTTTTGGGCTCTCTGGCTTCCGGCCTCTGTCCGCTCAAATCCCCCTCTGAGCATTAGCAATCATTGATAAACGCCTTCAGTGATGGTGGCCACCTGTTCTGTAACAGAAGGACCATCGGCGCCTTTGAAATCCTCAGAATAGTCATTCTTTGTTTACAAAGAGAAATACACTAAAACACGGGAAAATATGCCCAAACCCAGTCTATCGAACTTCAAAAATCATTACTTCCGCCCTATATTCCCTTCGGATCCACCTTTGGGCGCGATCGCAAGTGATTGTTGATCAACAGTTATTATTGATTTTAGTTGGCTTATGTGCCCAGGGATTACACACCCGAAGAGGGTGGTTTTCTCTCTCCGCACCTGGACATGTGGCGGCAAGTGTATGGGCTTGGGCGGAGCCCGGCCAATACCACTTACCGCCTACGGCCCTCCCGAAATCCCGCTCGTTTTGGAAGTCAAAACACATATCACTGCATATAAAAACCCTTTCGGGTCCGTTATATTGCCCAATTCACATTTCCTTTGGTTTTCATTTATTTAACGAAAACGCGAATCTACATTAAAAAACGCCTTTTTACGGATCTCAAAATATATTAAATTTCATCTATAATCCCGTCGGGTCCGGCTATCGCAGTCGCATGTATCGGCCCCGCTCCTTTGTGTTACTCCAATGCAATATTGCGATATCGTAATCGCACATCCCATAGTCCTCGGGGTCTTTCCATATGGCATGGTCTATGCCGACGCCGATCCACCGACGCCGATATCGGCGATCGCAATATCGCTCGGCCCGAGGTCCTGCCTTAAGTCCCATGCCATCTGCCGATGTCGATCCGCTGATTTCAGTGATCGCAGTATTGCATCAGCTCGGTCCTTCTGTTATATCGCATGTTTGCCTCCAACCCAATATGTCGGGGATTAGCGATCGGGGGTTTCTCTCCTTTCGCCTTAAGTCCACTCTTTTGCCCTGGTCCGATGCGATTTCCCTTTATAAGGGTTTTTTTGCCCATTTTAAAGGATTTTTCTAAAGAACATAGGGCATCTTCTTTTTGCGATAACTTCTTTATCCTAAGTCCATTTTTGCCCATTCAAGTTGTAGTAGATTCAGAATGAAAAGATCTCTGCAATGGGGCTATTTCCAGGAACTTCCTTGGACTTTCATTTTCCTCAGTGAGGAACACTTAGACTTAGGAGTCTATCCAAAATCCATTTTGGATCAGTAGGTGAGTCAAATAGTCAAAAGGAAATGATGAAGGCCTTAAGGGCATGTTACACCATGTATGATTATGTATTAAATTCAAGAGAATACCTCCAATCAAAGTCAAGTCTCCTCCTATGCAAAGGCACCATCAAAGAAGCTCCTTCAAGCATGTTACACCACCATAGAAACCATCCGAAGTTTGCTCAACAAGTTGGCCTACAAACAGTTAACATGTCGACCTAAAGGGAGGGACAATCCTCTATAAATAAAGGTTGTCCACTCGATTACAACACAATCAAGAGTTCTGAAATCCAAGGGAAGAAGAGGCTAAGAAAAAAGACGAAGAAGAGGTCTTCTAGGGCAGCGAAGGAAGAGAGAAAGAAACCGAAGATTAAGCACTGTCTCTAGGGTGAACACAACTACACGTGCGAAAGGGGAAGGGTTTGCCTATGCCATAGCAATAGAAACTCACTGTTGGCATATCTATCTAATTGGACTAGGAAACTAGACCTATAAGGTCTCCCAATCAAGCGAAGGAGAAGGACACTCAAGCGAAGGAAGAAACGAGCTTACTATATAAAGGAAGTCACCACACGTGCAGAAACCTAGGGTTGCAGGACAGTCATATTAAGTCTGCAATATTTGTGAAAGAGAAGAAGGCTCGGTTGGGAGGCAACAAGGTCATCTTCTCAAGTTAGGAAGGCTCCATCTCAAGTGAAGGAAGAAAAGGTCAAGGTTCATCCTAGAGGATACAATCTAAGGTCTCTGCAGTTGCCGGAAGAAGTGCCGAAGGGAGGAAGACAAAGTGCTGGAAGGAGAAGGATGAAGTGTTGCAAGAGGAAGTAATCTTGAAAGGACTTGACTTGTGCTTGGAGGATCTTCTTATCAGGGGTCTAGGGTTTGGCATTGATCAATAGAGGCTTCAATAAGAGAAATTCACGAAAGGGTTTTCCTCTCAAGAGAAGAGAGGTTTTGGCCCTAGCAGAGAACCAACATCTTCTGTTCTTGTTCTTATGTTTTGGTAGCAGTTTGATGAAGTACACACACATGCATTAATAATAAGAAGAAGATTAAGCTAAAAAGAAAAAGTAAAAAGACTCCACAAATTGTTAGCAAGTAACGAAGAATCACACTACACATATTTGTCCTATATTCTTCAACATGGTATCAGAGCTAACGTAACACATCAGGGAAAGGGCAACTCAACAACATTCATCCAGGAAAGTGATCTACAAGGTGGAAGCATCAAGCCAAATCTACTCAAGGAAAAGAAGGCCTATCACCTATCATTCACCAAGGAAGACTACATAGCAAGAAGAAGAGCCTTACATAAAGGCACCTACAAAGAAGAGCAGATCAAGAAGGGATCTACACCACAAGCCAAGCCATCAATCAAGTCTACTTGAAGCAAGTCCACTTGGAGAAGGCAACTTGAAGAACATCAAGATCCTAGAAAGGCAAGCCATCAAGTCTTCAAGGAGGAAGCAAATCCACTACAACTCAAAATCAATCAAGTAAGTATATGTCTCCTTCTGAATATACATCAATGTCTTTTTGCAAGGAAAGCAACAAATTGGTAGGTACCAATAACTTTCTTGCATGGAAGAAGAGGATTGATTAAAGAGAATGAACTCCTAGAACATGTCAAAGGGAATATCACTATCCATTCTAAGGAACAAACTCAAGCCTTAGCTAAGTACATTAAGGATGAGACAAGAGCTTAAAGGATTCTAATAGAATCAATCAAAGACTCTCTCCTTCCTTATGTCTCCAAATTTGAAACATCAAAAGAAATTTATGATAAGATGGTAGAGCTATTCTCAGTATCCACAACCGGAGAAGTAATATATCTAAGGAATGAATTGTACAAGATGAAGATAACAAAGGAAGGAATAGCTCCCTACTTCATAAAAATCTCTTAAATGAGAGATTAACTTCAAGAGCTTGGGGAAGTCATGTTTGATAGGGAGATTGTTGATTTTTCTGAATCTATCACATCACAAATTCCTACTGCATTATCTGGTTTATTTCACCTACTTGTTTATTGCTTAACAAGTTATTTAACCATATAAATACTGAAAATAAGCACAAATGTAATCTCAACTCATATACAGATCATCAACTGAAATGACAGACAAACACACAAGGGACACTGTTATTTTTGGACAATCGTCCCCGGAAAAACCAAACTTGGGAAAATCGGTGCAACAGTTCTGAGGGTTTTATTATTAAGCAGATTTCTTGAGTACAACTAGGGTGCCAAACTGGCTCACCCAAAAGAGATTTTTACACGGCAGTAATACCTCTTCTCGGAAGCAGATATTTAGCTTCTCAGCACTAGTTTGCCCCACGAAAATCCTTCCGGCGCTTCTCCAAGGCTCTGCGTTAGCCCTGCTAGTCTCTGCATAGCTTTGGAACCCCCTGCGTCAGCACTCTTCCTCTCTGCGTCAGTGCTCTGGCCTTTTGCGTCACCCACGAAGGCCCCTTACCCTCTGCGCAGTCTCTAGCTGCCTCTACGTGGCTCTCGCTGCCTCTGCATAGCCTCCTCTGTCACTGTGCTGGCCCTCTGGCACTATCTCTGCCTCTCTGCTATGTACTTAGTGCCCCTCGCTGCAACTCAGATCACTTGTTCGAATTTTCTCAGCAAACCCCGCTCCAGAAAATCGAACTCACTGATCAATCTTGGTGTGTCTCCAACTGACCCTCAAGCCTCCTCTTATACTTTTTCTGTTCAGTCTTCAACGACGGAGATCAAGTCCCTAATCAATGACTAAAGATTAGATTTGGCTTGATCCATGTCATTTAGAACCTTTTCACCAAGTTTTATATTAATACGCATTAATATTTTTATTTTCCTATGTTTAGACTTAGGAACCCATTAAAAATACTAATTATTTTAATATCTCTCTAATCGGGTGGAATTTCCCCAAACCATTTCTGGGTCTTGGAGCTCTCATGTGCTTTAGCCTCTCCACCAATTTTCATGGCTAGAGCACATCCGATGCTAGCACAAATCAACAACCCCTCTTAGCGAGGAATGTGCTCTAGTAATGGTCCACCACTGAACTTCACACTGATCATCCAACACTGGTACCTATGCTAATGCTGGGCCTGCTGCCCAACATCCACTACACTACTACCTCCTGTACCGCTGCCAATGGCTCTGCCACTGCTACATTTGTACTGCAACTCCCTCTCAACATGCTGTATCGTGCTGCCCATAACACTACCACTGCTAACTGCTGCACTGCAACTTAGTTACCGAGAAGTAAGTAATTGATCTACCGAAATATTGATATCCTTGTCAGTCTGGAAGCCCTCATGACGTTGAATCTCTCTCTGTTGCTATACTATGCTCCCTCTGTTGCCTCTACGCTGATGCAACAACTCTGTGCCTCTCGCACTACTGCAAACATCTCTGTGCCTTTCTGCACTGTTGGAACCACCTCTGTGCCTCTTGCACTGCTGCAACCCTCACTGCGTTGCTACAGATCCCTGCACTTTAGCATTGTTCTCCCGCTTCATCCGCATCTCTCTTCTACCGACATCTATCATCCTGCTACCGTCTCTTGGGGCTCCCGTAGCTGGATCTGATCCAAGAGTTTGGGTACCTCAATGATCTTGCCCCATCTTTTGTAGTCCTCCTGACTACAACTCGATGTCTCCCCACCTCTTCTCTAGAGGTGTATGAGCGCTCATGGCACAATTGCCATCAGCCTCACTTCCTTCTCCGCCTTAGCTGGCACTGCCTTGGAGTCAGAAGCTTCTCCCTTATTCTTCTTCCTCTTCCCTTGCTGTCCCGCAGATGCCAGAGCCGCATCCTCTTCCTCCTCTTTCTTGATTCAACCTCCTTTGCTGCTACTTCCCATCTTGGTTAGCCGTCTGATCTCTTCTTGGCGAAGAACTGCCCACATCTCTTCCCAACTTGGAAGATTCGCTCTGCCCAAAATGCTTTGGATGAATGTCTCCCACTCATCGGAGATTACTTTCAGGGCGGTCCTCACCATGAACTCCTGATCCGGCGTGGTCCCTACGGAAGTAAGTTGGTCTTGAATCCCCTGAAACCTACTGAGGAATAGATCTATCTGCTCGCCCTCCTGCATTTGATACGACCACAACTGATTCTCCAATAGCGTCCCTCCCCTGCACGGAAGTGCCTTGATACAATGTCGTTAAGGTATCCCACATCTCCTTTGCCGTATTCTTCTTGGCAATATGCTGAACTACATGATCCTTGACCCCATCAAGGATTATGCACTTTGCCTTGGCCTTGCATCTTCATACCTTTCTTTATCAGTTGGGTCGACTGAGATAGCCACAGTTCTCAAGACGAAGCCCTTGATGTGATGTCTATCTAGAATAGATAGGATCCCGGCCTTCCAAATGACAAAGTTGGAGGCCCTGTTGAACCTTTCTTGATCCCTTAGTCCATTCATTGTCATCTCCGCTCCTTTTCTGGACTCCCTCTGAGTCTCGACTTCCCTCTTGGAAGTTCTCTCCTAGACTCCCTCTGAGTCTCGACTTCCCTCCTGGAAGTTCTCTCCTAGACTCCCTTTGATTCTCGATTTCCCTGCTGGAAATCTTCCTGCCAATTGTCGATTCTCTCCTCTCTGATCCTCTTTGCAACTGCAACTTGGATCTGGATTTCTTGGCTAGAAATTCCTCAAGGCAACGAATCTCTCTACCTTGGTTCTGTCCCGTTAGGTACTGTTCTGCTTCGACAACAACAACACCCCAGCAGCTTCCCAATCCACAATGTGGCCACAACTCCATAGGCCCTAACAGCTGAAGAAACTGAGCCTCTTAGCTCTGCGCAATCCCTGCAAGATTGAATTGCTCCTCTAGCCAATTGCGTCAAGCCTACCTGGCTGAGAGGATGACATGGCTCTTCGTGAGCCTCTTCTGCCTCTGCGCTGGCCCTCTCTCTGGATCGAAATGATGACGCAGGCCCTTTGCGTCACTCCTTCTCTATTGCTTTCTGCTTAGGAGCAACTTTGTCTTTCGGGATAGTTGCTACTGCTGCAAATGCCTCTGATTAAGCCGGTGCCTTCAGTGCTCCTATGATATGCAATGCTCTGATACCATGTTGATTTTTTTGAATCTAAGACATCATAAATTCTTACTGCATTATTTTGTTTATTTGACCTACTTGTTTATTCCTTAATAAGTTATTTAACCATATAAATACTGAAAATAAACACAGATGCAGTCTCAACACATATACAGATCATTAACTGAAATGACAGACAAACACACAAGGGACACCGTTATTTTTGGACAATCGTCCTTGGAAAAATCCAACTTGGGAAAAACGGTGCAGTAGTTTTGAGGGTTTTATTATTAAGCACCTTTCTTGTGTACAACTAGGATGCGAAACTGGCTCATCCAACAAAGATTTTTACACGACAGTAATACCTCTTCTCGGAAGTAGATATTCAGCTTCTCAACACTAGTCTGCCCCATGGAAATCCTTCCAGCGCTTCTCCAAGGCTTTGTGTCGGCCCTGCTAGCCTCTGCATAGCTCTGGAACCCCCTGCGTTAGCCCTCTGCCTCTCTATGTTAGCTCTCTGGCCTTCTACGTCACCCACGCAAGCCCTTGAGCCTCTGCGCAGTCTCTAGCTGCCTCTGCGCGGCTCTTGCTGCATCTGCGTAGCCTCCTCAGTCACTGCGCTTGCTCTCTAACACTATCTCTGCCTCTCTGCTATGTACTCACTGCCCCTCGCTGCAACCCAGATCACTTGTTCGAATTTTCTCAGCAAACCCCGCTCCATAAAATCAAACTGACTAATCAATCTTGGTGTGCCTCCAACTGATGCTCAAGCCTCTTATACTTTTTCTGTTGAGTCTTCAACGGTCGAGATTGAGTCCCTAATAAATGACTAAGATTAGATTTGGCTTGATTCATGTCATTTAGAACCTTCTCACCCAGTTTTGTATTAATACCCATTAATATTTTTATTTTCCTAAGCTTAGACTGAGGAACCCATAAAAAAATATTAATTATTTTAATATCTCTCTAACCGGGTGGAATTTCCCCAAACCATTTCTGGGTCTTGGAGATCTCATGTGCTTTAGCCTCTCTACCAATTTTCTTGGCTAGAGCACATCTGATGGTACCACAAATCAACAGAGATGAAAACTGTAGTACTCAATGCTCTACCTGACGATTGGGGCAACTTCACATCAAGCATATATGCCAAGAAGGAAGCAACCACACTCAGTGAAATGTGGTCTCTATGTAGGACAAAGGAAAACAGACTTAAAGCAAAGGAAGATGTGGGATCAAAGGAGCAAGAATTTGCTACCATCGCCAAGAGAAAGGGAAAATTTGGCAAATTTGGTCCACGAAGAACAAACAACAAAGACATGTCTAAAATCCAATATTTTGGATGTCAAGAATATAGACACTACAAAAGGAATTGTCCTAAGCTTAAGAAGGACAACAACAACAAAAGAAAGAGGGAAGAAGCTCACATGACTCAAGAGGTGAAAGAAGAAGAAAAGAAGCAAAAGAAGGAAGATCCTCCAGATCTCTACTATGACTAAGTCAAACTCTTTACTTCAAGTATTCTTTCAAGGTTTTGAGTAGGATAGGAGCATGTAGGAATAAAATGAAATTGCATGACTAGAAACATCTTCTAGAATCTAGAAGCATAAAGTACACAGAGTTCTGGATACTCATGAAGAAGTAGCATTATATAATGAGAATAAAATGCATGTTTAGAAATATCTGCTAGAATATAGGAGCATGGTAAAATATTCATGTAGAAGGAGCATACCTTGTATAGGACCTCATCCACGATGAAAGAAGATTGATCATAATCGTAGAAGACCTCCATCATCAAAAGAAAGGAAACATTTGCAAGGAAAGGGTCTTTAAGCTCCTATGATGGAATTTTCAAAAGAAGGTTCATGAACCAAAGCAGATGTGTCATTGGGAATCCCATCATGGGATTCAAGAAAAAGGATGATGTGCAGGCAAGCTAAGATGAAGCAAGAAGGGCCACACCATGAATAATCAAATAAAGTCAAGATGATCAAAGGAGAATCAAGATGAGGTATGAATGCATCAAAGTTTAGTCATGTTATTATTTGTATATTATTGAGTCATGGGAATAGTTCTATAACATGATCAAGCAGGAAAGAATCTCTTTCACCAATGACATGCTCGAAGGCATGTACCAAAATGCAATAAATGTCAACAAAAGAATATGCTCACATAAGGAGTATAAGATTGCTGACTACGAAGCAAGAAGAAATGTTGACTTGTCCAGGAAGCAAGCAATAAAGAAATGCTTTCACAAGAAGCATAAGATGGTTGACCTATCTATCTAAGAAGAAGCAAATGAAGAAAGAGATCAAGCATGTGAAGAATACCATGATCACCAAGAATCACTATTTGACAAGATACTTTGAAGATATCTCCCGAAAGAAGGCAGGACAACTCTGACAAAGGAAGGAAGGACCCTTTACACCTGTGAAGGCCTTGGAGATATGAAATATGCAGATAACTGATTCTACACTACAAAGATGTTGTGATGAAGAAGTCATCCAATAAAAGAAAAATCAATGTTGAAGCAATATCAAGATGAAGTCATGATGCGCTACTAGGTCGAAGCATGTAAACAAGCAAGTACAACGAAGCATCCATGAGAAGAGTATTCCGAAGCATGGACAAATGACAAAGGAGTAGCCATATGACAAGAAAACCTGACGTACAGTAAGAAAGACACTTTCCACGAAGGAAGCAATGACATGACAAATCAGGGAGGAAAGTGATCGATGGATGGTGTCGTACCTAGAAGAAGTTCGAACAAAGAATTCATCCCATCAAAGAAAGGAAGGAGATCAAGTAGCTGAAGGACCCATGAAGAAGAAGTTGTTGATGAATGAAAGAGTCCCTAGTTAAGAGGGAGCTCTAACAAGTCCTTTGATCAAGAGGGAGTTTTGGATCACCCCTGATTACAAAGGAGTGACAATTGTGTTTTTCCATTTTATGGGTCATGCACTAGACTAGGACTAACAACCGTAAGCCTAGATGAAGGCCATGAATTGAAATGTAGACACAAGATAGACACAACATTCTTGTCTTCTCTTAGGAAGAAAGAATGGGAGGATTAGGTAATCATCTGCCGTCCGATACTCTTTGAGGATGTGTAGGGCATCAAAGACAAGAGTAGGCAAGAGGACCGATATTCTTTGAGGGCTGGGAACCCAAGATATGAATAGTCCTAATAGGTCATACTCAGAGAACACCCGGGTGGGTATGTACCTTGAGAGACAATGATGAAGATGTCTATAAATCATTGGTCTCGCCAACATTGTAGCTCATGATCTCATGAAGAGATGGAGCTGTTAGTCAAGGCCTTGCACTATGACAATGCTGATTGATATGATGCTATAACAGATGGGTTGCAAATCCGGTTTCTCTTATGTGAATTCTTCATAAATTGATAATAGCCAAACACCTTGTAATATCGTATGAATAGCTCCCTAGATAAGAGGGAGTGTTGAAGGAAATGTAACTAGGTTCGGTCTTCATAAATGTACTTTTGATATTTGTACTTATCCAAGAAAAGAAATATTATTTTTATAATATATGACAATGCGTTTCTTGTTTATTGAAATAGGTCTAGCACATGTTAAATGCTATAGGTGAGTCAAATAGTCAAAAGGAAATGATGAAGGCCTTAAGGGCATGTTACACCATGTATGATTATGTATTAAAGTCAAGAGAATACCTCCAAGCAAAGTCAAGTCTCCTCCTATGCAAAGGCACCATCAAAGAAGCTCCTTCAAGCATGTTACACCACCATAGAAAACATCCGAAGTCTGCTCAACAAGTCGGCCTACAAACAGGTCACATGTCGGCCTTCTAGTCAGCCTAAAAGGAGGGACAATCCTCTATAAATAGAGGTTGTCCACTCCTTTACAATGCAATCAAGCGTTCTGAAATCTGAGGGAAGAAGAGGCTAAGAAAAAGGACGAAAAAGAGGTCTTCTAGGGCAGCGAAGGAAGAGAGAAAGAAGCCGAAGATTAAGGACTGCCTCTAGGGTGAACACACAACCACACGTGCAAAAGGGGAAGGCTCTGCTTGCGGCCATAGCAACAAAAAATCACTGTTGGCATATCTATCTAATTGGACTAGGAAACTAGGCCTATAAGGTCTCCCAATCAAACGAAGGAGAAGGACACTCAAGTGAAGGAAGAAAAGAGCTTACTATATAAAGGAAGTCACCACACATGCGGAAATCTAGGGCAGCAGGACAATCATATTAAGTCTGCAATATTTGTGAAAGAGAAAAGGCTCGGTTGGGAGGTAATAAGGTCATCCTCTCAAGTTAGGAAGGCTCCATCTCAAGCGAAGGAAGAAAAGGTCAAGGTTCCTCCTAGATCATACAATTTAAGGTCTCTATAGTTGTTGTTAGAAGTGCCGAAGGGAGGAAGACAAAGTGCGATAAGGAGAAGGACAAAGTGTTGCAAGAGGAAGTAATCTTGAAAGGACTTGACTTGTGCTTGGAGGATCTTCTTATCAAGGGTCTAGGGTTTTGCATGGATCAATAGAAGCTTCAATAAGAGAAATTCATGAAAAGGTTTTCCTCTAAAGAGGAGAGGTTTTGGCCCTAGCAGAGAACGAACATCTTGTGTTTTTGTTCTTATGTTTTGGTAGTAGTTTGATGAAGTACACACACATGCATTAATAATAAGAAGAAGAAGATTAAGCTAACAAGAAAAAGTAAAAAGGCTTCACAAATTGTTATCAAGTAACGACGAATCACACTACACTTATTTGCCCTAGATTCTTCAACAATAATTGCTTGTGATATACTTTTACTTCTTAGCTTATAGTCTTTTCTTCGTTATATTATTATTGTGTTCTTTTCATCAAGACAATTACCAATATGCACAATAAAAGACAAGTAACACAGTTTGTAGGCTTGTTAGCCAGGGCAAAAAACCTCTCACTTCTTGAGAGGAAAACCCGATCAAAATTCTTCTTCTATATCTTCAATTGATGAGTAGCAAGAGCATGACAAAGACCCTTGACTTTAGTATCCTCCCAAGAACTTTGTCACTAACCTTGATGCTCTGCCTTTTCCCTTTCTCGACTTTCTTGATCTCAAACTACTCTCCGCGGCTCCTTCTAGAGAAACTTGGTCTCTGTCCACACTGTTTCTTCTCGAATTCCTTTAGAGAAACTCGGTCTTTATGATTTCACTGGCTTCCTTTAGAGAATCTCAGTGTCTAGATATTTATCTCTGTCACCCAGAACAAGTACTCTAGAAGAACACTTACTTCGCTGACCCCAGAAGAATCCTTTCTTCTCAATTCCCAGAAGTAACTCTCCTTTGCTCTCCCTAGAAGAAAGTCTTCTTTGCTATACCCAAAAGAATGTCTCCTCCGCTATACCCAAAAGAATCTCTTCTTCGCTATGCCTAGAAGAATCCTACTTCGCTTGCCCAGAAAAAACTCTCCTTATCACTTCTTCACACTTCTCTTCGTAGCCTTCTTCTTTGCACTTCTTCATCGAATGCTTGTCGAGTTGCTTGCCTCTAAGTGAGGCCGAGTGTGGCTATATATACAATTTTCCTCATGTCCTTTAGGCCGACATGATCACAAGTGGTTAGGTCGACTTTTTCTAGCAAGTTCTTCCATCGTTGTAGACTGACTTGAAGAGGATAAGTGACAAGGTCTTGGAGGATACTTTACATAGACAAGTTTGACCTTCTACAAAGTGTAACATGACTTCATAAGTTCATTACACGACAATGACTCTAACAGTTTATGACTGGATGAAAAATAATTCCTAAAGAGTTCTCAATGGTGTTGAAGAAAGTGTAACTAGGTTCGGTCTTCATGACATTGTAATTATGATTTTTGTAAACAAGAAAACGAATTTATTTTTATTCCTTGCTGCATGGTTTTCATGAGCAAGAGGTTTATTTATTTAGTGGCTCCCATTGAGAGCCTTAGGATGTATTATTAAGAGTCAAAGTCATGAAAATCTCTTCTTGAGCATATATGTAATGTATATGATTCTACGTAGTGTCTAGATTAGCCCTCGAAGACGAGCACAATCCTCTTGAAGAAGGCAACAAGCTAAACGATGTAAAACACAGTCATGTCAGCCTGCAAATAAACTAAAAGGACAATCATGTTGGCTTAATAAAGGGACACAACAGTTCACTGTGATATGTCGGCTTATTATGTGGGTCAAACCACTATAAATAGGCGTGTAAGTTCAAAATTACAGTCTAGAAATTTCGGACATACCTCTGCAACTTCGAATGGCACATTGGGTATAGGAATCTTGGATGAAGACAGGGTTACAATGTTTTTGTTGGAGTAGGATTCTATGGTTTTCAGATAGATATTGCAGTAGCACACACTCTTGACATAACTGTGACAAGGCAGTCTCGGTGCAAGGAGACTGTAGTTACAGTCTCGATGATGAAAGGTGATTTCAGTATCACACAATGACACACATAGTCTCGGCATAATGAGAAGAACTCATAGTAACACACTCTGTCTTAAAGGTGGAGTCATGATCTTAAGCATAGATATAATATTAATGGAGACACTGTCATTGTCTTAAGTATAGATATGGTATCAGTGAAGGTGCAACTTTGAAACAGTGATGATCTCAGTGGATTTAGGTACAGATCTCATTCAGACTTCGATGAATGGTGCAGCAATGGTGTTGCAACAATAATGAAGATCTTGGTGATGCAGTGGCGATGGATTCAATATTATCTTAGCAATGATGAAGAAGAGGGTTGGTGTCTTGGTCTTGGAGTAGCCTAGTAGGTCAAGGGTCATGGTCTTGGTATTCGTCAATTGGAATCTCTATAAGAAGAATCTTGTGTGGGTTTTCCTCTCCAAGAGGGAGATGTTTTAGCCCTGGCAGAAATCCAACCATCTTGTTCTTGTCTCTTTGTTTTTGGTAACTATTTGATGAATATAAGAAGACACACTCTAATAAGAATAAGTGAAGATTGTGCTAAGAAGAAAACCTAAAATATCTCACAAGTAGTTATCATGCTAGAAGAATCTCATTAACCTATAGTGCCCTAGATTCTTTAACATGGTATTAGAGCTAAGTTGCTGAAGTCAAAGGAAGGGCAGCAAGAAGAGACATACAAGGATCACTGTTCAAGAAGGGCATCAAAGCAAGTTGAAGGGCTTTGTCAATATTGAAGGATTAGTCTACAACAAGCAGTCTTCAACAACAAGGGTCTTTTTCTACATAATCAAGGAGACAGTCTACAACAACAAGAGCTTGTATCTCCACAGTCATCATCAAAAAGGCCACCAAGACCTAAGACATCATATAGGTAGCATATAGAAGGCCTGTCGTGCTGCGTAGATAAACTCTCCTCGACTGCGGCTAAGACATTGTATAGGTAGCATATAGAAGCCCTGTCCTGTTGCATAGATAAACTCTCCTTGATTGCGATTAGGTGATTTCTTCAGGACAACATTTAGGGCACTTAAGGACAACGGGTTAGGGTCTCTTATAGACCTGCGTTTAGCCTCCTTGCTGCCTTTCCATGACTGCGTTAAAGTCTCTATGACTGTGTTAAGGTTTCTCCTTCATGACTGCAATTAGGACGTCTCCTTACCTGTGATAAAGCCTCTCCTAGGACTACGTAGGAGAGCCTCCTTTAGGGCAGCGTAAGTCCCTCTCCTCAATGATAATCGTCTTTCATGACCTCGTCTATAGGGCCTGCGTCTAGGTCGCTTTAGACAATGTCTAGGGCTAGGGCATCTCCTCTAGGGCAGCGTATTCTCTTAGTGACTTCTCCTTCCGCCAAAAGCCAAACAAGTGGAGAGGAAGAGATCACAAGAGTTGTGTCTAAAATGACTTGCAAGCCACCTCTATTTATAGTGCAACGTTGAGGATAGATGTGGGTAATTTGGTTGCTGGCCGACCTTGACGAATTGTCACATAACACAAATAAATTCATATCTCCATGAATACATGTTGGAATCGGATGATCTTTAGATCAATCCTATACCTCTCGATGAGAGGAATCCAAGAAAAATATCAGCTGCCATAAATAAGATGACCCACATGGAGTTTGGCCCTAGTTGCCAATTTTAACACTCCCTCTCAGCTAGGGAGAAATCCATCTGATAATCCATCTGCCAGTCCGTACTCTCCCATCAATGCAATGCCCTGTACTGCTCTGCTGAACTATGAAGAAGAAGTGATTGAGAATGTATCATACCATTCTCTACTGACCTGAAGTCAGTCCCATATATAGAGAGTGTATCATACCACTCTTACTGATCCGAAATCAGTTTCAAATAAAGAGTGTGTCATGCCACTCTTACTGACCCGGAGTCAGTTCCAATTGATCCTTGATCCATGTCATGGTAGCATAGGGAGTACGGTAGTACCATTATGCGTCCATCGGTACTACTATGGTCCTTATCCTCATTTCCTTGCTCATTGGCCAAATGAGAGGTACTTCCCATGAGTCCTAGATTGCATGGGTAGGATGTCTCAGTAGGAGAAGGATGAACCACTCATCCTGCCTACATGTCGCCATGGGGTATCCCAGGGGAAGGTTGAACCACTCACCCTGTACACAACAAATCACTAGGGGAAGGCTGAATCACTCACCCTATGATTGTGTCTTGGCAAGAGAAGGATGAACCACTCACCCTGCCTACTTAGCAGACCACTAGGGGAAGGCTGAACCACTCACCCTATGGTTGCTCATCGCTCCAAGGAGCACCACCAAGCCCCTCGGAGCTCCTAGAGCTCAATGTCCATATCATACAGGACCGCCAGGAGAGGGTCTCTCCACGACTCTTAGCCGTTCTCAGAAAGTAAGAAATTTGACCTTTCCTAGGGGCTTCATCTGGCTATAGGCGACTTGCACATCAGTCCCAGAGTGATGGAGCCTTCTTGCTCCCTGTTGTACCATATCCCAGATAAAGTGGTACCTGATGTCTATATGCTTGGAGCAATCATGGAACACGAGATTCCTCAACAGTCGAATCCCCCTCTGGTTGTCACAGAAGATCACGGTGGTATCCAACACGTGTCCAAAACTGCTCATTGAAGAGCTTCCACAACTAGACAGCTTCACACGAGGTCATACTCGTAGCTATGTATCTAGCCTTAGCGATGCTGAAAACAACCGACTTCTACTTCCTGCTCATCCATGGTATCGAAGCAGAACCCAAAGAGAACCAACACCCAAAAGTGCTCTTGTGATCCTCCACACTGCTTGTCCAATCGGCATTGGAATAATAATGTAGCCTCACAGCTCCAGCATTGTATCTCAATCCATGAATGATTATGCCCCGAAGATATCTCAGAAGATTCTTGGTACCAATCCAATGAGGCTCAACCATATATTGGCTCAACATGCTAACTACAAAATATCTATCCAGACAGGAGTTCACCAAGAACATGAATGCTACTATGAGTTGACGAAACTCAGAGGCATTTCCCAAATCAGGTCTGGCAACACTACCGCATAACTTCTTAAAGTTAAGCTCCATCGAGCTAGTCACGGGCTTGCAGTTCACCATTCCGAATCCGGAATCCAACTCCCTCCTACTTTTGCAAATGAGAGGGTCTGTACCTGTTAGAAAGAGGTCCTCCTCATAAGGTACCAGTATGAGAGGTCTATCATCCATAATGTTAAAGCAAAGGTTTGGATCGGCTTCACTCCTAGTGAATCTTAGCTTTATCAGATAGTTGTCAATCCTCTCATTCTAAGCTCGAGGTGTTTGCTCTAAATCATAGAGAGCTTTCTTTAACCTACATACATGAGATTCCCGATCATGAATCTCAAACACCTCGGGTTGTTCTAGATCTGTGGTCCTGCTATTACATGAGGAGGATGGTATCCTTGTAAGATTTCCTTCGGTACATCTCAGACATGTACCTTTATTCTCTTCTTTGAATTCAGGGATCCCTGTCACCATCTATCTCACATCGGGTAGGGCCCCACAATGAAGATGGGCAGACCTCCGGTGCCATTGAAGAGATGTTGCACACGACATGGTCCCCAATGGACTTCCTGCAACTTGATACAAAGTGCCAACCCTGAACCCAAGAGTAAAAGCATTTTTTAAAATTCCTTTTCCAAACACGTACCTTTCCATCGATGAATGCCACCTTGAGACCTTTGACTTCCATTGCTGAAATGGACACCAGGTTCTTAGGTACACAAAGAACTTCTTGTAAATGAATTGAGTTACCCTGATCCAGTGGAAGAGTAACATTCCCTACACCCTTTGCGGGATAGGTGGCATCGTCTCCAAGAATAATCTCCAAGTTGTTTTCCTTCTCTATCAGATTAGAGAGCGCTTCCTTGTATCCGGTAAAGTGCCTTGAGGCACTACTATCAATAAACCAATTTCCCAACAAGTCTGGAGGAGAGGTAGTGGAGAGGGCCAATATAAGATAATACTCCTTTTGCTTATCAGAAACAACATTTGGTTCTTCATACCTGGAGTTCGTTGCTTTCTTTTTCATTTTCCATTTTACCTGTCATTCCTTCGATCATTGAAGATGCCCCTGGAATGATTGTGATTATCATCAAGTGATGTGTCCCGTCTACCTAGACACTCCTTTACATAATGGGCAAACTTATTGCAAGCAAGGCACTTACCCTTCCTTCCACCCTTAGATCTGGACTTTCCATTGAATTGACCTTCAGGTAGGCCACCAGACGCTTGTCAGTGGAATCTCTGATAATCTTTTTCGCTTCGACTTCACCCTTGGTGTACTTGATCTTTGGAGCAACGACTGCATTTGATGGAGGCTCAGGGATTTTATCCCTCACGTAATCCAACACTTCTTGCTCTTTCAATTCAGCTGGGAAGTGGGATGAGGAATCCATTGAGGCTTTGACCTAGTCCAACGCTCTTTGGTGATTGCTCTTTCACTCTTGCTTGGACTTTGTCTTCACCTCAGCGCTGATACCATGTTAAATTTCGCTATGTTCTATGCTTAGAGAAATTTACTTCAATTTTCCATTTTAGCTCAATATCAATTCCAGATTAGCAATCACATCAGCATGATAGTAAAGTGCAGATAGAACATAAACATAAACAACAGAAGACAAGGCAAGACAAGAGGACATAAGATGTGGTGCCAGCCAGGGACAAACCCCAATGTGGGGAAACCCTTGATCAAATCTTCTTATATTCTTCAATAGTTCGACAGAGAGGGAGATAGTACATATACATTTGAAGTCAACACTTTGACTTGCCAAAATCAGACATCAGAGATCTTCATCATGAAGATGACACAATGCAGCAGATGATTGGCCTAGAGCAGCTCAACCAATTTCCTAGAATATTGAATCTTTCCTTCTATAACGCTCTTCCTCCTTTGCTGCTTCACTGATCATGTCAAGGCTGCCCATCTAGCAGCTTGTGCATGCTGAAAGGACTGAATCTTGGCAAACCTGATCTCTGGTTAGGGCACAAGATCAAAGGGCTACAACAACTACAATACACCCTACAATCCACCTATAGATAGTGACTGGCCTTCATACCGTCCTCCAATGCAACACTGCATTTTATGACTGCTTACCTTATGAACACAACTCCAAAATGGGTCTCCAATTGTTGTCTATGGCATGCGACCTAGCCCAGCAGTGGACTGCAACTATAAGCCCGCCGACCAATGATCCAAACATCCCTTACTTAGCAACCTCTAGCTCCTCTTCTTCTTCCCTTCAAATCAAGCCCAAGAATCATTACCATCATGCCCTGACAATCATCAATTAGTCCACACGGTCACTCGCAACAATGTGGCATTATGATAGCAGCTTGAGACCTCGTTCGCAGTGGATGGAACCTCCTTCTTGGACTGTAGCAAGGGTAGATGGAAGCCTCATCAAACTGCGGATTATGGCTCGTAGATTGGGATGTAGATTAGGGCCTTTTGACTACGATTTAGACTGCGGATTAGGCTGTGGATTAGGAGACCTTTTGAGTTGCAAATTGAAGCTTCCTTTCACTACTAGAGCTTCCCTCTAGGACTGTGGCCAGATCTCTCCATTACCAGCAGTTAGGCTAAGGCTAGAATCCTCCCATTAGGACTGCCGCTAGCTGTGAGTTTATCTCTTCCTCTATACTGCGGCTAAGACAACGTATAGGTAGCATATAGAAGGCTTGTCCTGCTGCATAGATAAACTCTCCTTGACTGTGGCTAGGTGTCTTCTTAAGGACAACGTTTAGGGAACTTAAGGACAGCAACTTAGGGTCTCTTATAGATCTGCGTTTAGCCTCTCCTTGCTGCCTTTCCATGACTACGTTAAAGTCTATGACTATGTTAAGGTTTCTCCTTCATGACTGCAATTAGGACATCTCCTTACCTGTGATGGAGCCTCTCCTAGGACTGCGTAGGAGAGCCTCCTTTAGGGCAGTGTAAGTCCCTCTCTTCAATGATAATCATCTTTCATGACTGCATCTATAGGGCCTGCGTCTAGGTCCCTTTAGACAATGTCTAGGGCTAGGGCATCTCCTCTAGGGGAGCGTATTCTCTTAGTGACTTCTCCTTCCACCAAAACCCAAACAAGTGGAGAGAAAGAGATCACAAGAGTTGTGTCTAAAATGACATGCAACCCACCTCTATTTATAGTGCAACGTTGAGGATAGACGTGGGTAATTTGGTTGCTGACCGACCTTGACAAATTGTCACATAACACAAATAAATTCATATCTCCATGAATACATGTCGAAATCAGATGATCTTTAAATCAATCCTATATCTCTGGATGAGAGGAATCCAAGAAAAATATCAGCTGCCATAAATAAGATGACCCACATGGAGTTTGGCCCTAGTTGCCAATTTTAACAACCAAGATAATAAGATGCATCGTGACATCATGAAAGCATTAGAAACAAGAACTCATGACATCACCATGGGAATCATGAAAGACAAAATCCGTGGCAGTCAAACATGAAGGATATAGCTCTTGGGAACCTCATTGGACATGGAAGGAAAGAAAGAAGTCATCCAGGACAAGGCTCATCATACATCAAGTCAAAAAGGAAACATCTACCAGATGGGGACATACAATATCCTCGAGATTCTCTAACAGAATCCTCATCAGAGGGTTCACTAATCTAGAGAGGAAGCAAGTGTTTCATTTGAAACTCCAACTTGTGGAATTGGTGAATGATGTTACGGTGACATAAGAGGAGAAGCAGATCAAAACGTTGAAGACACTTCAATCAAGGAAGCTGTTGAAGGAAGCCTAGATGACCTAAAGGTGAAATAAGGTATGTATGTTTGTGTTTAAATTTATAGTCATGTCATATGGTTTTAGATAACTTGGATCATTACTTCTATCTTAAGAAGTATGATCAAGAGAAACAAGATATCGTCCTCTGAAAGGATGCACGAAGGCATAAGTCACACTAGATGAAATCAACATAATATGTCCTCATATGAAGTATGAGGTGGTTGACTACAGTTAAGAAACTCTAACTGAAAACTCCTGAGAATGGAATGTGTGAGGAAGGAAGATATCTTAACCTCGATAAAGGTGATCAACATCCAAAAGACCAAGAAGACTTAACTAGGAAATCTCTCGAAAAGATATGAAGACTCTGATGGAAAAAGATGAAGACCCTTGACAATGGATATGTTTGGGAGATATGTCAACATGTATGCAGGACACTGATACCCACAGAAAAATGTCATGATGAAGAGCCATCTCGTAAGGTATGATTTGATTTAATATTATGTTTTGATTTCTTGAATATATCTGGATATGTTCATGTAGGTCTACTTACAAGTACAACTAACATTCATGTGGTGGATGGAAGAAGCATGATGAGAAAGAAGTAGTCATATGATGAAGGTTCCAGATATGAAGAAGGTCACTTTCCATGAAGAAAGGAATGACATGACGAACTAAGGAGGAAAGTGATCGATGGCTATTGCCTACAAAGAAGAAGCTCAACTGAATTTCATGACATCGTGGAGAGAAGTTGATCAAGCAGCTGAAGGACCCACAAAGAAGTTGCTGATGTGTAGAAGAGTCCCTAGCTAAGCGGGAGCTTCGACAAGTTCCCAATTAAAAGGGATGTTGGGCAAGTTTCTTATTAGAGGGAGCTTGAGTACATTCCTTAAGGAATGGGCATATCTTCCCCAGTTGAGAGGGAGATAGACACAACATTCTTGTCTTCACTTTGGAAGAAAGAATGAAGGATTTGGTAATCATCTGGCATCTGATGCTCTTTGAGGATGTGTAGGGCATCCAAGACAAGAGTAGGCAAGAGAATCAATATTCTTTGAGCGCTGGGAACCCAAGATAAGAATAGTCCTATAAGGTCATACTCAGTGAACACCCGGTTGGGTATGTACCTTGAGAGACAATGATGAAGGTGTCTATAGTCATTAGTCTCGCCAACATTGTGCTTTGATCTAATGAGAGATAGATCTATCAGTCAAGGCCTTGCTGTGGAAACAATATTGGTTACTATGATGGTATATAGATGGGTTACCAATCTGATTCTTCTTACGAGAAATTCTTCAAATTGAGAATGACCAAGTACCATCATGAATACCTCCCTAGTTAAGAGGGAGTGTTGAAGAAAGTGTAACTAGGTTCGGTCTTCATGACATTGCAATTATGATTTTTGTAAACAAGAAAATGAATTTATTATTCTTCCTTGCTGCATGGGTTTCATGAGAAAGAGGTTTATTTATTTAGTGGTTCCCATTGAGAGCCGTAGGATGTATTATTAAGAATCAAAGTCATGAAAAGCTCTTCTTGAGCATATATGTAATGTATATGAGTCGACCTAGTGTTAAGCTAAACCCTTCAAGACATGCACAATCCTCTTGAAGAAGGCATCAAGCTAAACGATGTAAAACATAGTCATGTCAGCTTGCAAATGAATTAAAAGGACCGTCATGTTAGCTCAATAAAAGGACACAACAGTTCACATTGACATGTTGGCTTAATATGTGGATCAAACCACTATAAATAGGCGTGTAAGTTCAGAATTATAGTCAAGAAATTTCGGACATAGCTCTGCAACATCGGATGGCACAGTGGGTACAGGAATCTTAGATGAAGACAGGGTTACAGTGTTTCGGTTAGAGAAGGATTCTATGGTTTTCGGATAGATATTGCAGTAGCACACACTCTTGGCATAACTGTGACAAGGCAGTCTCAGTGCAAGGAGAATGTAGTTACAATCTCGGTGATGAAAGGTGATTTCAGTATCACACAATGACACACATAGTCTCAGCATAGTGAGAAGGACTCATAGTAACACACTTTGTCTCAAAGGTGGAGTCATGATCTTGAGCATAGATATAGTATCAATGGAGACACATGCATGATCTTAAGTATAGATATGGTATCAGTGAAGGTGCAACTATGAAACGTCATGATCTTGGTGAATTTAGGTGCAAATCTCATTCATATACATGGAGATCTCGTTGGTGTAGGGAAGGCTTCGATAAATGGTGCAGCAATGGTGTTGCAGTAGTAATGAAGATCTCGGTGATGCAGTATTGATGGCTTTAGTATTATCTCAACAATGATGAAGAAGAGGATTTGTGTCTTGGTCTTGGAGTGGCCTAGTAGGTCAAGGGTCATGGTCTTGGTATTCGTCAAGTGGAATTTCTATAAGAAGAATTTTGTGCGGGTTTTCGTCTCCAAGAGGGAGAGGTTTTGGCCCTGGCAGAAAGCGAACCATCTTGTGTTCTTGTCTCTTTGTTTTTGGTAACTATTTGATGAATATAAGAAGACACACTCTAATAAGAACAAGTGAAGATTGTTCTAAGAAGAAAACCTAAAATATCTCACAAGTAGTTATCATGCTAGAAGTATCTCATTAACCTACATTGCCTTAGATTCTTCAACAAATGGGAGTCTTGACTCAAAAGTAAAATCTCTTGCTCATGAAACCCATGAAGCAAGTAATACTATAATTTTATTTTTCTTTTTTACATCTCATTACATAAAATCATAATTACGTGCCATTATGAAGACCAAACCTAGTTACACTTTACAACACTCCGTCTTAACTAGGGAGGTATTCATAATGGTACTTGGACTTTCTCAATCTGAAGAATTTCTCATAAAAAGAATTCAAATTGGTAACTCATTTGTATAACATCATATCAACCAACATTGTTACATAGCAAGGCCTTGACTAATTGCTCCATCTCTCCACAAGATCTGAGCTCAGTGCTGGCGAGACCAATGATTTATAACCACTCTCATCATTGTCTCTCTCGGAACATCCCCTACACGGGTACTCAGGGTGTGTTCCATGAAGACTATTCTTATCTTGGACTCCCCAACCCTCAAAGAATATCAGTCCTCCACGACTACACTTCTATTGGATGCCCTATCTCATCCTCAAAGAGTATTAGATGCCAAATGATTACCCAATCCTCCATTCTGTCTTCCCAGGTGAAGACCAGAATGACGTGTCTATCTCTCCCTTTCAAATAGGGAGGACATATTCCAATAAAGGAATGTACTCATTCCTACCAAAAGGAATGTACCTAAGCTCCCTCTTGGCTTAGGAATTGCAAGTTTCTTCCAAGTAAGAAACTTCTTTTCAGGCAACCTCTTAACTAGGGACCTGCAGTGGCTTCTCAGGTGGAGATGTTAGGTCTACTAGCTGCTTGAAGAACTCCTTTCTTCCTCGATGTCATAAATTTCTTTTGCCATGGAGTTTTCATCTTTTGGGACTTCTTCATAGGGCACAAACCATTCATCACTTTCATCCATAGTTAGTCATGTCCTCATTTCATCAGAAAGTGATTCATCAGTTTTCCATCTGGCTTTTCTTTCATGCCATATTTTCCGGAAGGATCTTACATCCTTCAATATGGTCTTCCTAGAAGTCATCCACAGATTTTCCCTTTGACAGTCCTACATAAGCCCATCTAGATATTAGTTCAAAAATAATAAATGAGCACTTAAATCAAACATTACCTTTGTGATGGTCTTTCATCATGACATCTTTCTGTAGGTATCAACATCCTGCATGCATGTTGACACATCTCCTAAAGATATTCATTGTCAAGGGTCTCCGTCTTTTTCCGACTCCTATTAGAGTCTCCATATCTTTTTGTGAGATATTCTAGTCAACTCTTCTTGGTCTCGGATGTTGAATGACTTCTACTTTTGTTGCATATTTTCATGATCTCTTCCTTTCTTTACACACTTCATTCTCAGGAGCTTCCAATCAGAGTTACTTAATTGTAGTCAACTCCTTCATGATTCATATGAGAACATATTATGTTGATTTCATCTAGTGTGACTTGTGCTTTTCTGCAATGTTTCAGTTGAGGAGATCCTTTCTTCTTTTGATCATGTTTCCCAAGATGGAAATAGTGATCCATATTATCTGCAACCATATGACATGACTTTCATAATAACCTATGTAAGCATACATACCTCATCTTTCCTTTCGATCATCTTGACTGCCTGTAGCAGGTTCATTTGAACGAAAGAACTTTATCCTTTAGACCTGCTTTCCTTTTATGTAATCATACCATCATCCCTTGAATTCCATGAGTTGGAATTCCTGATGAAACACTTGCTTTCTTTCTAGGTTAGTGAATCCTTTGATAAGTATTCCATTAGAGAAACTTGAGGATCTTTCATATCCTCACCCAACAGATGTTTCCTTATTGACTATTGTATGATGATCCTAGTCAATGATGACCTCTAATTCTTTTTATACGTATTACTTGAGATTTCAATGAGGTTTCTAAGATCTCTTATTCTTTGTACTCAATAGAATTTCTTCCAGACATTATTTTTGTTTCCCATGTCACGAGCTCTTATCTTATGCTTCTATCACGATGCTATTTTCTAATCTGATGCATCCTATCTTATTTACACTGTCTTCTATCCATAAATTACAAGTGGAAAGTACCTTCTAGTGAAGAAGATCATCTCAGTCATAGTAGAGATCTTTTGCTTCTTCTTGCTTAAGCTTCTTTGTCTCAGGTTCTTTCACTTCCTTAGTAATGTGGGCTTCTTCCCTATCCCTCTTGTCCTTTTTATATTTAGGACAATCTCTTCTATATTGTCCAAGTTCTTGACATCCATAGCATCTTATCTTAGACATGTTCTTCTTTTTCTTTGAAGGACCAAACTTTTCAAATTTCCCTTTTCTTTTTGTCACTAATTGATCCCTTCTATTTGATCTTTTGTCGCTTTCTTTCTTCAACCTGTCTTCTTCTGCCTTGCAAAGAGAACATAATTTGATGAATGGGATAGCTTCCTCTTCCTTAGTAGTTATGAGGTTACCTTGTTCATCAGTCAATGCATTTAGAATAGCGGAAATCATTTCTTTATCAGATATTATCTCTCCTGGATCCTGCAATTGACCTTTTATTGGAGATGGTTTTGAAAGGCGTGATGATATCCCTTCATCCTTTGACACCTTTAATTTATATAGATCAGATCTAAGTAATATGGTCTTTTCTATCGTGCTTTTAGAGAAAAGCTCTATCAGTTTATCATATATTTCTTTAGATGTCTCCAGCGCGGCTACATAGGGAATGAGAGGATCTTTAATAGATTCCTTAAGAATCTTTTGAGCCTTTAGATCCCTTTCCACGTATTCAAATAATGTTTGTTCTTCAGATGGCTTGGAGACCTTTCCATGGACATGATCAATGACTTCATTTGCTTGGAGGACTATGTCTATCCTTCTTTTCCATGCAAGGAAGTTTGATATCCCAACCAGCTTATGGTTCTCCTTGAAACATGAAGTCATTTTTACTAGATTAGATTATAATAAAAGAGATGCTTACTTGTGAAGATAGAATATTCAACTTGATGACGAACTTGTTGCTTTAGATGATCCTTTTAAGAAGGTTCTTACTTCGGTGAGGGAAGACTACTTTCTTTAGGGTGATCTTTTTCCAAATGAGATCCTTGCTTCAATAGAGAGAAGATTGCCTTGCGATCTAACCTTCCTTAGATTTGAAGAGATTCTACTTCTTTGGTGATGTATGAGCGATGATCTCTAAAGTGCTTCTAGGGTTTTTGTCTTTCTTCCTGCTTCCTTCTTGAAGATAGTTTCAAGGCTCTTGCTAGAGTATATTTCTTCGATCTAGGGTTTTGGTGGATCTTGATTTCTTGCTTGGTGTTCTTTAACTTGCTTTGATTCTTCTTTGAAGCTTGATTCTCGTGCATCTATTTGCTTTGAATGCCCCTTCTTGACTTCATCACCTAAGCTTTGATACCATGTTGAGAAATCTAGGGCATGAATACTTAAAATATTTCTCTGCTTGATAATTGCTTGTGATATAATTGTCTTTTCATCAAGACAATTACCAATATGCACAATAAAAGACAAGTGACATAGTATGTAGGCTTGTCAGCGAGAGCCAAAAACCTCTCACCTCTTGAGAGGAAAACCCGATCAAAATTCTTCTTTTAGATCTTTAATTGATGAGTACCAAGACCATGACAAAGACCCTTGACTCTAGTATCCTCCCAAGAACCTTGTCACTAACCTTGATGCTATGCCTCTTCCCGTTCTCGACTTTTTTGATCTCGAACTGCTCTCCTCGGCTCCTTCTAGAGAAACTCGGTCTCTGTCCTTCACAGTGCTTCTTCTCAAATTCCTTTAGAGAAGCTCAGTCTCTATGATCTCACTGGCTTCGTCTAGAGAATCTCGGTCTCTAGATCTTTATCTCTGTCACCCAAAACAAGTACTCTAGAAGAACCTTTTCTTCGCTGACCCTAAAAGAATTCTTGTCCCCATAAGAAAGTCTTCTTTGCTATACCCAGTAGAAAGTCTCCTTTACTATAACTAGAAGAATTTCTTCTTCGCTTTGCCCAGAAGAATCCTCCTTCGCTTGCCCAGAAGAAACTCTCCTTATCACTTCTCTTTGTAGCCTTCTTGGTCGCATGTCTTCATCGAATGCTTGTTGAGTTGCTTGCCTTTAAGTGAGGCTGAGTGTGGCTATATATACACTTTTCCTCATGGCCTTTAGGCCGACATGATCACAAGTGGTTAGGCCAACTTTTTCTAGCATGTTCTTCCATCGTTGTAGGCCGACTTGAAGAGGATAAGTGACAAGGTCTTGGAGGATACTTTACATAGACAAGTTTGACCTTTTACAAAGTCTAACATGACTTCATTAAATGACAATGACTCCAACATTTTATGACTAGATGACAAATAATTCCTAAAGAATCTCAATGGGAGTCTTGATTCAAAAATAAAATCTCTTGCTCATGAAACCCATGGAGCAAGTAATACAATAATTTTATTTTTCTCTTTTACATCTCATTACATAAAATCATAATTACATGTCATTATGAAGACTGAACCCAGTTACACTTTTCAACATGGTGCGAGCGCTGAACAAGAGTTCTAAGATTTGTCAATAGATATGCCAAACAATAGATCTGGCAGATAATAGATCTTCCAAACAATAGATCTGCCAAACAAAAGATTTGCCAAACAATAAATCTGCTAGTGATGATAAGAGATCTGCAAATGATGATAAGAGATTTTCAAATCTGCAATAGATCTGCTACTGGTAATAAGAGAGATAAATTACTGATGCGAGGGCTTGATCACCGATGTGAGATCTAGATCACCAAAGCGAGAGAGAGAGAACTCGATGTGTTGCAAATGAAGGCTTCTCTTCAATATATAGAAATCTTTGAGGCAAAATCCCTTCCTCGAATTAAGTGTTTTAGAAGCTCCTTGATCCATTCGAATTAGGTTAACTTAAGTGATTCTATTTTGCACATGTCTAATTGCTTCATAAAATATTTTTGAAATAACTTTTGCTCTTATGAAAAATAATTTGCTCCTGAGAAATAATTTGCTTGAAGGGTGAAAGGGGTTTACCGCATAAAGTGATTTCTATGGAAATTTCTCCCTTGTTGCTCAAACATTCAACACTTGAAACCCTACCCACTTGTCTGTCCTTGCACAACTTATTTGTTTGCAACTATATCCACTTAGTCGCAAAACCTTCCCACTGCCTGTCGACCTTTGAATCCATTGCCTACTGCTCGTCGTGTCTACCTCTTGCAAACTGTGTTATGTCCACGCCCTCGTCTCGTCACCTTACTCAACCTTCTCTACCTGTGACCCCTGCCACAATCTTCTCATTTTTGAAATATGTAACTAGGTTCAGTCTTCATAATGACGTGTAATCATGATTTTATGTAATTAATGTAAAGAAGAAAAATAAAATTATTTTATGCTTGAGACATGGGTTTCATGCTTAAGGAATTTTATTTTTATAGATCAAGCTCCCATTGTGAGCTATTAGGATTGGTCATTAAGTCATAAAGTCAATTGAGTCATTGTCATGTATTGAAGACCCATTTGGGTATGTTACATATTGTAAAAGAGAATTTATTTGAGTCATCATAAGAGTCAAAAACCCTCGAAGACCATGTCCCAAGTACTTAAACAAGTCAGCCTTCCAAAGAAGATATAGATCGTTCTAGAAGTAGATGTCGGCCTAGGAAGGAGGACAAGTTGGCTTATTTACATGGGCAAATCACTATATAAAGGAGCACTTGGCCTCACTTGGGAGATCATCCATTCAAGCATCTAAAATAGAAGTAGAAGTGCGAGTAAAGGGTAGAAAGAAGCCTTTCATCTAGTGAAGAAAAAGAGCAGAAGATCGAAGTATTTTGGCACTATTTTTGGTTCATCTTCCTCACATGTGTGACTACAGCTAGGGTTTCTATAGTAAGGTCACATTAGTCCTTGAAGAAGCCGAGAAAAAGGGTCACCAAACAAGCATTCTTGCTAGCCGAGATGGAAAGGAGAAGTATCCAAGTCAAGCGAAGGGAAGGAACCTCACCAAACTCCTCCAATCAACTTATTGCACACATTTTGTCAAAGTTCCAAAGAAACGAAAGTGGTCAATTTTTTCAACAAGATCGGGTCATCTATCAACAGTTTACTTGTCATTGTAAACGCATTCTTCAAGTTATGTAATGTAAATGATATTACTAAGACCTTGAGTATATGTAGCAACCTAGGTAAGCCTATAATTTCGATGACAATTTTCATTTGAGGAGGTTTTTTAACCTTGCTGATTACTTGTGTTTCTAGGGATGGTTGATCAAAAGAGTTTTTCCCCTCCAGCTTAAACCCCAAAGCTAGGGTGAAATTTATTGTCGGAATCTTAGGTGAGCCGTAGTGTTTTTAGTCGAGTCTGATGTAAAAGTGATTTGGGAATAATTTAAGCTAGTTGGCTTAATTATTTTATTACAAATCACTTGGTCTATTAGATCATATTGTGTCATAGATAGGTTGTGTCTTGAGGGTCTAAGCTGTATGTGTATTCCCCCTTTGAGGGTCGTAAATGTAAAAGCTTATGTATTAGAGGGTCGAAAAATAATTAAATACCCTCATTGTGTAAATTAATTAATTTTTCTGGAATAATAAAATTAAATCCTAGCTAGAAAATTAATTAATAGAGTGAAAATTAAATTGTCGTAGGAAAACTAATTCTCCAAGTGAAAAAGTTCGTGGGTCCTAAAAGAATAAATTTTTAAAGGTCCTCCACCAAGGGAATATTGTATATTTCAAGAAAAATTGGACCCTTGAACCTTGATGGTTAAGTCAAAGTCAAATTTTTGAGAAAATTAGCTCAAAATAAATAATTTTGAGCCAAGAAAAATGGAATTAAATGATAAATTCGAAAATTCCTCAAAAATAAAATATCAAAGGCCAAGATTAAAAGATCTTGAAGTGTTTATCAATGACCAATATTATTTTGACAAGGAGCAAAGAAACTAGCCGTTATTTTTCCACTTGGAGGATAAATCTGTAAGTTAAAGAGTCATTTGAGTCTCTAGCATCTTGATTTCTGGCTAGAAAATTGCTGCTGAAGCATTTTTGTAACTATTGTCCTGCTGGGAACTGTTTTTCTATCATAATAAAGACTTTGGAGTGCCATTCAAGGTGTTCTTGCTAATTGATTTGTGGTATGTGGTGACTACAGGCATCTCTATGTTGTGTTGAGTATTGGTAAGATTTGTTTTTTCATTAGATGGAGATAAAATCATACTATTGATAGTTTTGGGCTAATCTTAGGTGGTTTGATTCTTCATGTGATCTAATAGATTATTTTTGAGATAAATACATAGAGCTTGCAATTACTTCAGTCCTTGGCCTCCAAGTTCACAAACTTGGGCAAGAATCACTATTGCTTGGATTCCAAATATTTATATGGTGGATTAAATCTTCGCTAAGGCTATATTATACATTGGGGTTTATAAAGTATTTTTAGCCATCCTTCAAAGGAAAAGACTCAATAAAAATATTTTTCTCAAAATTTCAAAAATTTCAAAACCCTTGTATATTTGTAGATCTTGTAAATATAATTTGTAAATTATTTTTTCTAACTTGGGTTTTGGGGTTTGGGTGTTGTATTTTCATTTTTGCAGGTTGGATCAAGGGATCAAGTTGAAGAAGAGCTATCTAGGCCCTTGAGGGTAAGATCTAGTTTCTTGAAATTTTTTGCAAGGCTATTCACTGAAGATTTTGCAGCAAAATTTAGATCCGAGAAGGAATTTTTATTTTGAGACAAGGGTTTTTATTTTCAGGCCTTCCGGGACTGGATCCGACCTCTACAAGGCTAGCATCAGCCTCTAAGGCCCCTGCGTCAACCTTTCTCCCTCTTACATCATCATTTTCAGTCCTTCTAGGGCTAGCTGTGAGCCCTAGAGGCTTCAGCCTCCACTCCTAGCCCCCGTGCTAGAGTTTTAGGGCCTCCTTTGGCATGGCCGTAGGATTTAGGATCCTTGGCCCCCCTTCCTTGACCCTAACGACTGCCCCTTGGGCTAGCCGTGGCCCTTTAGGCCCTAAATCTGCCCTAAACCCTAGCCGTCTAGCCTTAGGGCCTCCTACTCCTCCAGTATCCAGCGTTTTAGCCCCATTGTTAGCGCTTATTAGCCTTCTCTTCCCTTTCCAGCCCGTGATCTGCCATCGTAGCCCTTTTAGCCCTCAACGCTGGCCTTCCTTGGTCTAGTGTTGGCTCTTCTTGGACATTTTCTGCCCTAGTTTGCCCTAAACCCTAATCTGAAATTTTAAGACTGATTCGTTGGTGGTTTTGTAGGTGTAGGGTCTCCAAAATTTTCATTTTCAGGTGGCTTCTTCATCCAAAATTTTTGGGCCACTTGAGCAAGTGCTTCTACAAGGCTCAAGGCCTAGAGTTTGACCTCTAAAACCTAGTTTTATCTCTGTTTTATTACAACAGTTAAATGAACAACAATTAAGCCCTAATTTCACATGCTACATGGTCAAAATTGTTTAAAATTGCAAAATTTTCATTTTCATGAGTTTTATCCACTTGGGCACCTTAGATCTAAGCCTAGATCTATTTTTATGCTTGCTGGAATTTACTGCATACTTGAAGTTTTCAGATTTGAAATTTTTGAAGCATACACTTAATAAGGGTCTAAAACTTGAAATTTTCAGTTTTCGGTAAATTTTCCTATTTCTAGGCAATTTTGGCATTGATTATAACTTTATTGGCTTGTTGATCTTTCATATATTTACTGCTGTAATAAACATATCAGATCTGAATATCTTTGAAAATACATCTTAAAGAGGTTAGTACATTTGATTTTTCAAGTTTATCAAGTTATTTGATGGTTGAATCAATTTTTGTGACATTGGGCAATCATAAGCATTGATAGATTGATATTTACTTACTACAGTTATAACCTGTTTAACTGTTGTCCTAACAGTCACTTGTTACTCATAAAATGATCATTGGAACATAAAGTGTTGGAATTTCTAAGTCTATCCGTTAGAAATTCTTCCTGAACTATCTGATTTATTTCTTCCTACTTGTTCAGTTACTTAACAAGTTATTTACCATGTAAAATCTGAAAATAAATACAAGTACAGTATCAACACATACAGATCATCAACTGAAAGAAACAAGCACACAAGTGATAGTTATTTTTGGACTATTGTCCCTGGAAAAACCCAATGCAGGAAAACCAGTGCAGCTAATCAGAGGGTTTTATTATGAAGTAGTTTCAGAATACAATCTGGGTGCCAGAAATGGCTCACCCAACAGAGAATGCCCTCGGCAGTAGTACCTCTCTGTCAGAGACAGATATTCCAGCTAAATCACCGGAGGAACGATCCCACAACAACACTGCAACACTTTTGCTGCTCTCTGTCACTCTGATAGGGACTGTGTCACCCTATCCAACTCTCCAACTCCACTCTGCCCCACGAAATCTCCCAGCGTCAGCCTCTAGGGTCTGTGTCAGCCTATTTGGCCCAGCGTCAGCCTCTCCCGGCTTCTTCGCTAATGCTCCCGGTACTATCTTTGCCTCTCTGCCACTGTATTCACTACCCCTCAGCTGCAACTCTGATCACTCCTTCAATTTCCTCAGCAAGACCTGCCCCAAAAAATCGAATTCTTGATTAACTCAATGTGTTCTCCAACTGATCCTCAAGCCTCTTCTTATACTTTTCTCGTTGACAATTCTACGGCCGAAATTAAGTCCCTAATCAACGACTAAGATTAGATCTAGCTTGATCCATGACTTTTGGACCATTCTAACTCAGTTTTATATTAATTCACATTAATATTTTATTTTTCCTAAGTTTAGACTTAGGAACTCCATTAAAAATATTAATAATTTTAATATCTCCCAAACTGGTTAGATTTTGCCCAAACCATTTCTGGGTCTTGGAGATCTCATGTGTTATAGCCTCTCCACCAATTTTCGTGGCTAGAGCACATCCGATGCTACTCCAAATCAACACTCTCTCTTAGCGAGGATTGTGCTCTAGCAATACAGTATACTCCTCACTGAGTATCACCCTGATCATCCAGCATTGGTCTCTGTGCTGATGTTAGGCCTCCCTGCCCAACATCCTCTGCACAGCTGCATCATGTACTGCTACCCATGGCTTTGCCACTGCCACTGCTGCATCCGTACGACAGCTCCCTCTGCATCCGTGTTGCTACCCATGGCCCTGCCACTGCCACTACTGCATCTGCACTGTGTCCCCTCTCATCATCCTGGATCGTGCTGCCTATAACATTGCCATTGCTAACTGCTGCACTGCAACTCAGTTATTGAGAAGTAAGTAATTGATCCTCCCAACTCTGACATCTTTATCAGGCTAGAGACACTCCCAACGCTGAAGCTCCCTCTGTCGCTAACAAGTGATCCCTCTTTGACCTCTGTGTTGCTGCGACAACTCCATGCATTTCGCATTGCTTCCTCATGTTGTCCTGGGACTCCTGCACTGTAGCACTCTCTGTCGCTCCATCTGCATTTGTCTCTACCAACATCCGCCAGTCCTGCTACTCCTCTTCGGGGCTCTCGTAGCCAGGTATAATCCAAGAGATTGGGTACCTCGAGGATCCTGCACCTCGCTCCTGTCGTCCGTCTGACTACAACTCGATGTCTCCCCACCTCTTCTCTCGAGGTGCATGAGCACTCATGGCAAAGTCGTCATCGGTCTCCACTTCCTTCTCTGCCTTAGCCAACGTAGCCTTGGTCTCAGAAGCCTCTCCCTTGCTCTTCTTCCTAGGACACTGGTTCACATAGTGACCCAGTTCCCCACAATGGAAGCACTTGACCTTGGAGAGGTCCTTCTTGCTTTTCTCCTGCTTTCCCGTAGATGCGAGAGTTGCATCTTCTTCATCCTCCTCCTTGATTTTGATCCTCCCCACCTTGGACACCTGTCTGGTCTCTAACTTGACAAAGAGGTGCCCACAGTTCCTCCCAATCTGGAAGGCTCATCCTGCCCAGTATGCTCTGAACAAATACCTCCCAATCCTCTGAGACTGCGTTCAATGCCGTCCTCACCATCAGTTCCCGATCCGGTGTGGCCCCAATGGAAGTTAGCTGATCACAGATCTCCTTCAATCCACTGAGGAAGACGTCGATCTGCTCTCCCTTCTGCATCTGATATGACCGCAGTTGATTTTCAAGTAACATCCTCCTCTGCACGGAAGTATGCTGGTACAATTTTTCAGGGCTTCCCACATCTCATTTGCAGTTTCCTTCTCAGCAATATGTGGCACCACATGATCCTTGACACCATCAAGGATGATGCACTTTGCCCTGGCCATTGCCTCCCCGTACTTGTCATTTTCAGCTGGGTCAACCGGGATCGCTATCATTTTCAAGGCGAAGTGTTTCATACGATACCTATCTAGAATGGACAAGATCCTGGCCTTCCAGACTACAAAGTTTGAAGCTTTGTCTAGTCTATTATGATCTCTTAGCCCATTCACTGCCATTTCGCTGCTCCTCTTTCGACTCTTTCAAGTCTCTCTACTTCCCATCTGGAAGTTCTCGGTTTGACTCCCTTTGAGCCTTGATTTCCCTTCTGGAAATCTCTCTGCTAATGTCGAGATGCCCCACTTCGATTGTTTGTGCAATTGCACCACTGGTCCGAGCTTCTTGGCTAGGGATCCTCAGCAACAACTCCCTCCTCCTTGGTCTTGCCCTGTTAGGTATTGTTCTGACCACAGTACCCCACTAGCTTCGCTCTACAACTTACCCACAACCACCTATGCCCCAACAGTCTGAAGGTTAGAGCTTCTAGGCTCCGTGCAATCCTGGCACCGGCACAATCTGCACCTCGTGGCCACAACATCGATCCTTCCTGGCTGAGAAAGATGACTGGGCACTACGTAGGTCAGGTTTGCTCCTCTCTGCCTCAGCGTTGATCGTCCTCCTGACTCGAACTGATGACGCAGGCTCTCTGTGTCACCCCTTCCTTGCCGCTTTCTGCTAGGTACAACTTTTGTCACTCAGGGCAGTTGTTTCCGCTATTGCTGCTCTGCTCGACTACTGCCTTCAGTTATCTTGTGATCTACAACCACGCTCTGATACCATGTTGGAATTTCTAAGTCTATCCGGCAGAAATTCTTCTTGTACCATTTGATTTATTTTTTCCAAGTTGTTCAATTACTTAACAAGTTATTTACCATGTAAATATTGAAAATAAATACAAGTACAGTATCAACACATACAAATCATAAACTGAAAGAAACAAGCATACAAGTGACATCATTGTTTTTGGACCAATGTCCTTGGAAAAACCCAATGCGAGAAAACCGGTGCAACTATTCATTGGGTTTTATTATTACACAGTTTCAGAATACAACCAAGGTGCCAGAAATGGCTCACCCAACAAAGAATGCCCTCAATAGTAGTACCTCTCAATGGGAGACAGATATTCTAGCTAAATCACTGGATGAACAATCCCACATCAACAATACAACTTTTTGTTGCTCAAAGTCACCCTATCCAGCTCTCCAGCTCCAATCGGCCCCACGAAATCTCCCAGCGTTGCCTCTAGGGTATGTGACAGCCTCTCTGGCCCAGCACTAGCCCAGTGTCAGTTTCTGTGTTATCTTTCCTGACTATTCCGACAATTGCAGCTGTTCCTGGGAGTTCCGACTTCTGCATGACAAGCAACTTTTCTGCTCTGCTGGCTCTCTCCGCCTCTTTGTCTGTATTCTTCGAAATGTCCTTCTCCCAGATTCTCACTACCTCACTGCTGCAGAATGATCACTTAATTCAAAATCCTAGCAAACCTTGCCCTAGGAATTGAATTCTAGATCAATTTGTTCCCTCTGTATGTGTTTCTAAATGAACCCCAAGCCTCCATTTTATACTTTTCTTGTTGAGTCTTCAATGACCGAGATTAAGTGTCTAATCAATGATTAGGATTAAGACATGACTTGGTCCGCCTTCTAGATCATTCTCACCCATATTTTGATTAATACCCATTAATATTTTAATTTCCCTAAGTTTAGACTTAGAAACCCCATTAAAAATATTAACTATTTTAATAAAATACAATCCGGGTGGAATTTCACCAAACGCTTTTTGAGTTCTTTAGAACTCATGTGCCTTAGCCTATCCACCAATTTTCAAGGCTAGAGAACTTCCGATGCTACCAAAAACTAACACACACCTCGATCTCTGGGTTGATGGTTAGAAAGCCTGATGATACCTAGAGAGGCTGAAAGATTGAGTCCATCTTAGTCCCACTTGGATAGATTGCCCTAGTCAGGAATCTAGTCCATGGCATTGTGGTGCCTAAACTGTTGAGACACCAATGGATAGATTTCCCTGGTTAGGAATCCAATCGTCCATGGCATTGCGGTGCCTAAAATTCTTCATGATTCATATAGTTGAGATCTTCCTTGTACTTGTATATGATGAATACCTCCCTAGTTAAGAGGGAGTGTTGGAAAATGTAACTAGGTTCGGTCTTCATTAATGTATTTGAGTCATCATGTAATGTACTTGTCAAAAGAATAAAGAAAATAGTTTTTATTATTATTATTATGACTTATTAAAGCATGGGTTTCATGCTTGGGTCATCATGTTTTAGGTCAAAGTCCTCAATGAGGACTTCTAGGCTTTCTTCTGAGTTAATAGAGTCACTGTACTTTTAAAGAGAATCATGTAAAAAGGTTTAGTATTGAGTCAAAACTGAATTATGTTACCTCCACACCAAGTCGGCCTTAAGATGATCAATTCGGCCTCAAAGAGGACTATTCAACCCCACCTAAAGGCTATAAAAGAAGCAATTCGAATTCATTTGGAGGAGCTCAACTCAAGCAAGTTCAATACTTCAGGAAGTTGGGAAAAAGTGCAAAGTGAAGGAAGAGGACTAAAGGAGTGCGAGTTTTGTCAGGGTGAAGGAAGAAGGGAAAATCGAAGTTTTGGTGCATCTCTCTCTCTCTCCTGCCCTAGATTGGAAGATCGAAGTTCTCTTGTTGATGTCATTTCTAGTTGTTGCATGTTGTTGCTTCCAGAACAAGTATAGGTCGAGGTTGTTGTTGTTGGGTGTTGTTGCCTCAAGAAGTTATATTGGGCCAAGATCAAAGTTCCTAAGTCAAGATTGAAGTCTCCTAAGCAAGGTCAAAGTTGTTGGGTCCAAGAAAGTGTTGCATAGTGTTGCCATTGTTGCTGCTACTGCCAGGTCAAGTAGGATCATCTGCAAAGGAAGAAGAAGGGTGACTTGGTGTGGCGGAAAGTTTTTGTCAAGGTCTAGAGTCTTGGAATATCTCAAGAAAACTATTGAAGGAAGAATCATTGACTGGGTTTTCCCTTAAAGAGGGGTTTTGCCATGGCTGTGAGACTATATCTAGTGTCCATTGATTTATGTGCTATTGCTTTGGTAATTGTTTGATGAACTACAATAAAGAATATATAAAGAAATCTAATAAGAAATCAAGAACATCACAAGTAATTATCAAGTATAAGAAAATCTTTCTGCCTTTCTGATTTTCTAACATAAAAAAGGGGTTTAATGAGAAATTCGAAAATTCCTCAAAAAATAATTATTTCAAAGTGCTGAGATTAAAAAATCGTCAAAGATTTATCAACGATCGAGATTATTTTAATGGGGATCAAGACAACTAGCCCTTATTTTCCACTTGGAGGATGTATCTATAAATTGAGAGTCATTTGTGTTTCAAGCCATCTGATGTTTGGCTAATGTAATTCTGCATAAACACTGATGTAAAGCTACTGTCCCACTGAAAACGTTTTTGAATAATCACAATAAAGACTTTGGGGTGCAGTTCATGGTGTATATGTTCTACTGATTTGTGGTATGTATTGGGTACGGGCATTCCTATATTGTGTTTAAATTTTTAAACTAAATCGTTATTTCATTGTAGATGACAGGAACACTCTATTGATAAGTTCTAGGCTTATCTTAGATGATCTGATTCATAGTTGTTCTAACAACTTATACTTGAAGAATTATATAATGTTTGCCGTCTCTCCATTCCTTGGGCTCCAAGTTCACAATTTGTGGGCACAGGCTGACCTTGTTTGGACTTCAGATATTTTTATGATTTTTCTAACTTGGGTAAGGTTGTAGCTGACATTTATATTTTGAAAATACATTTAGCCATTATCAAGGATTTATAAAAAATTAATTTCTCAGAATTTTGTCAAGCATTGTACACGTATATTTTGTGAATAATTTATTTTCTAACCCTTCTTTTGCAGTTGGGGTTTTGAAATTTTGTATATTTGGGGTTTTAGGTTATTGTAAATTCATTTGTACAGGTGAGATCAAGTGATAAGAGATGGATTAGAGCTAGATCTAGGTGCTTGAGGGTAAGATATAGCCTCTACAATTTTTGCAAGGCCAACCTTGAAGATTTTGCATTGAAATTAAAGATTTGAAGCAAAACAATTTTTTCAAGAGCAAGGGCTTCAAGTTTTGGGGCTCATAGGCCCATATCTCACCTTGCCAAGCCTAGTGTCCTCCTCTAAGGCTCAGCATCAGCCCTTTAGGGCACTACGCCACCCTTCCAGGCCTTCTAGGCGCTGGTTGCAAGCCCCTAAGGACACTCTGATTGAATTTCAAGAAGTTGTGAAGAGATATTGTTGAACTCAACTTGGAATCCGACAGTTGATTGAAGCATTGATGTTCTGTTTTCAACATCTATCCACACATATCTAT
>APFE031682642.1:214483-250668 GCA_000404065.3 Pinus taeda
ATATAGATATATATGATGTGCATAGAACCTGAATGAATTCATGATTGAGCTGCTTCATACACATAGAGTTTCCAATGAGCACCCTGCAAGATATTTGCATGGGATGATCAACTTTTGGACTTAGTCATTCCTCCTGTGATATGTGACTACTTGGATGAACTAATGATGATTGGGATTGTTATTGACGAAATAAGCATATCTGAGTGTTGCCTTTGGATGAGATCTGCCACGATATCTTGGATGAGAGGTTCGTAGCACAACCAAGGTTAAGCACGATGTTGTTAGCATGGCTCGTTGTGAGGAAGGATGAAGAAGCTCCTTAGAGAGCCGTCTGAGCAAGACCTAGTTATGACATCGATACATTATGATGACAAAAAGTGGGAACCAATTGGTAGAGAATCTCGCATATAGCTGGGATTGAGTTACCTTCATATATTGAGACAGTGTTGTTGTACCACACAAGCTCAAGATTGTTGTTGGCACCTCCTTGTGAGGGAGGATGAATATGGTATCCTCTTTGTAGATATATCTATATAAATAATATCATTATATAGATAATCATATATATGACTTTATGTTCTAATATGATATTTGATTTGATGTCCTGTATAAATAGGAGACAACTACTATTGAGACATGATGATTACTAAATATGAGTACGATGATATGTTGTTGATCTATAGATGGCATCACTGATTGAGGACACTGAGCCAACTCTTCCTCCCCTGTTGAGCTCCCAGGGTGTGGAATTGAGATGGAGGGCTCTTGGGGTTGAGAGAACTTTGGACAATAGAGTATCACTCCTATCTGTTATCCACAGGGTTGAAGATGTTGCTCCCCTATCTTCATAGGGTTGGAGACACTACTCCCCTATCTTGGTCTTTCCAGAGTATACCCCACTTGGCATCATACCCACAAGTTAGGCTTGCTGGGAATACCGCCCCCTTTCTGACCAACGGGTTGAGAGTGTACTTGGGGTGTACAACCCAAGTCAATTATGATGCAGGTGTTCTACCACATGAGTGCTTAGAGTCATCGATGGGAAGATCAACAGGTACTAGGATTAGGTCGAGATTTGCTCCCCTATATGGTTCTGGGTGAGAATGAGCTCCCCAATGTGATTCCAGGGTTGAGATGTGCTCCCCTATGTATATGGATATCCTATTGCTCAATATGGGCTTGTATATGTTTAGCTCCCCCATGAGGTTTCAATTGAGATATGCTCCCTGATGTGGTTCCAGGTTGACATCTGTTCCTTGATGATATGCTCCCCGATAATAATGCAAGTTGTAGACTAAGCTCCCCGTCGAGATTCAGGGTAGTAGCTCGATGGACAGAAGGTGGTAGACTAATCTCCCCTCCAATGTCAAAATTCTTCTTCTTTTAGATTCGAGAATGTTTAACATATGAGCCGGGACAATCAAGAGATAAGCGGAATGAGCAAGAGATGAATGAAGATGACCAATGATAATACAAAATGATGAGATACTTGAGATTGGATATGATTTGATGACAGGATACACATGACATGATCTAGGTGGAATTCTCCCTAATTGAGGAGTGTTAAAATATGCAACTGCAGTCAAATTCCACTTTGCACAGCTCCCTAATGGAGATAATGATTGCATTGAATTCCTCTTTTCGAGAGGACCAAAATCGACCTAAAGATCACTCAAAAGGGATAAGGGAAATTGTACTTATGAAGAAAATCCCTCATGTGCACATTTAATAAGGTCGACCCTAAAGCAAAGTGGATACCCTTGGAAGGCCATAAATACAAGTGACCTATACCTCATTTGGACACCATCATGAGACACTCTTCCATCTTGGTTTTGGCTTGCACAGGTCTGAGGCTTGTTCGCGGAGGATCACGTTCGCCTTAGGGTGAAATTGGAGGGTTTGAAGCTCACATCTCAGTTTTAGGGTTTTGGACAATAGTCGCTGGCACAGCACAGCAAGAGTCAACCACAGTGGCTCGCACAGAAGCTCATCTGTGCGACTGGATCCTTCCAGTTGCACGAAAAACTCTCCACCCATGTGACTGGGAGTTAAGGTTTCCGCAGTCCAGATCTGATCCCAGTCGCTCGCATTCCAGGCTTAAGGGTGCAACTGGGTTGCTATAATCACTCGCATGACTCCTCCGTGCAACCAGAACCTAAATAATGGAATCTTAGATGTCTGAAGATTTCGCTCAATGACCGTAGGGTTCAGCAGTGGACTGTAGACAGCGACCGTTCATTACAGACTTCAAAATCATTTTTTTTAGTATAAGCTTTGTTGGGTTCATTTATGGATGTTGTAGTTATTTTTGCTGGTTGGTTACATAGATGAAGAAGTGGATCACTGTACGCCCTTTTGCCGAATCATTTGATGACAATCTAAGAAGAAGAACAATTTGAAGGGGTTTTCCCCATAGTGGGTTTTGCCCTAGTCTTTGACCAATCCTAGTGTCTCTATGTGTGAATGATTTTATTCTATTGTTCCTTTATGTTCTGCTGCATTAATGATGATGATATTGTTCTTTCTACATAGTTGCATATGTTGTTGAATAATGATGTAAACCTGAATTGTACAAATTGCTTGTAGACTCAAATTGCAGATTGTAATATGCTAAAACAATTGACTTGAATCTACTCTACTCATCAACAGAAACAATAAACGATCGATGAAATCACAAAGCATATAAGAGGAAGAATTCAATCACACCTAACACAATGATTTTTTGGGGAAAGCCACAACTAAAAACCCCTGCTATCTGTATATTGCATTAATCAGAAAATATGAGAAAATTACAATTTTTTGCTCAAGCCCAAGCAACCTCTGCACTATCTCTATCTGTCTCACTGCTTCCTATGAAATTTTCTAAATAGAAATCCTACCGTAGCGATTAATATTATTTATTCTACTTATTATCTCAGAAATAAGTTATTCACTGTGTTCTTACAGCAAATATCGAGATATATTCTATTGCACCCTTCATAATTAAAATATTGCAAAAAGTAAATGTAAGGAAAAAAATGTTGGCACAAATACAATCACAATGACATAGTTATTTTTGGATAATTGTCCCTGAAAAAATTCAATGTGGGAAAACCGGTGCAGTAGATGAGGGTTTCTTTATTATACTTTAGCAAATTCTCATGTAGAAATTACAACCAGCAAAACAGGAGTGAGAAATTTTGCAAATGCTTCTTGACAAATTTCTGATCCAGGTGAAGTACTCATCTTCCCCAAACTCCTTTTGCGTCCCTCTGCATCAAACTTTTCACACTAGCTCAACGTCTAGCTGTTCACGCAGGCTCTGCGTCAATTTGCCTCTGCGCTGCCTCTTTCTGCGTCGCCTTGTTCCTGCTTTATGTCTTGCTTCCTTGCACTCTTGAAAGATGTTGATGCCCTCTCTTCCTTTCTCACCTGAAACTCTCCCCCTGATTCAATTTTCTATTGTCGAACTTCGACCAGTGAGAAAATCGATCTTACTCGGGTAACTGAGTATCTATCTCTGGTGTGTTCTCCAAGTGCCCATCAAGCATGCTTTTATAATCCTCTCGTTGATCAATCAATGACTCAGATTAAATTCTAATCAATGGTTAGGATCATATTGACTTGATCTCTGCCTTCTTCTAGAAGTTTCAGCCATAATATAGATTAATACCCATTAATTATTTTAATTTCCTAAGTTTAGACTTAGAATCCCATTAAAAATAATTAATTATTTCAATAAAACTCTCTGAGTGGAATTTCCCAAAACAATTTCTGGGTATTGGAGAATGCATGTGTTTAAGCTTCTCTACAAATTTTGAGACTTAAAGCACATCCGATGTTACCAAAAACCAACACTCCCAGTTAGCGAGGAAGTGCTCTAGCAATGCAACTTGCTGAAGCATCACTCTATTCTATAACATCTCCCTCTGGGCTGTTGATGTCTTTCATGCTGTCCACCAACCTCTGTGCAAATGTTGCATATGTACAGTGGTTGACCCTGCCACTGTCAACACTGCATCCGTACTGCAACTCCCTCTGAATTTCTGCATTTGTGCTATTGTTGGCACTGCCACTGGCGACTATCCCTGCACTGCACACTACTGCTGCTACTTGTTTAGGATTAGTTTGATAGGAGAGGTCTCTTCAAATATCTTGATGAGAAGAAGCTCCTATAACACACAGATCAACATTGTACATGCTAATGATAACATTGTGTATCCTAAGACTGTGGATCATAGTCTATCTTGCTGTTGGGCTAGGCCATAGGCCATAGCCAGCAGTTAAGGTTGTGTGGCAGCATCACAGAAGTAATGGTGTAACATGGTGTTGATTGGTGCAGCACTGGTACATGGTGCAGCACTGGTACATGGTGCAGCAATGGCACATGGAACAGCAAGTAGACGATGCACCAATGGTACATGGTGCAACACTCGTACAACAATGGGAGCTGCAAATACAGTGCAATGAAGAGCTCTGCAGTACAGTGATGGGTATAGTCATGATTAGTGAAACATGATGAGATGCAGCATAATAATGATGGATGCAGCATGGTGTAGCACAGAGGTGCAACATGATGATGAGGAGCAACACAATGATAGGTGCAGCTTGGTGATGGAGTCACCTTGGAGAATTAGTTGAAGCAACATGTCTTCAACTGACTTCAGTTATCTCATGTATCATCTTCTTAGAGATGATCTATGCTCTTATCTAGATAAGTCAAAGTGCTGACTTCTATTGTAAATGTATTATGTCTCTCTCTCTGCTGAACTATTGAAGAACATATAAGAAGAATTGATCAAGGGTTTCCCCACATTGGGTTTGTCCCTGGCTAGTGCCACATCTTGTGTCTTCTTGTCTTGATTTATCTTCTGCGATTTGTGTTTATGTTCTATCTGCAATTTACTATTATGTTGATGTGATTGCTAATCCGGAAAATATATTGAGCTAACTGTGAAAATTGAAATAAATTGCTCCAAGCATAGAACATACCTAAAATTAACAATTTTGTATATATTTGGGGTTTGGGTGTTTTTATTTTCATTTTTTGCAGGTTAGATCAAGGGGTCAAGTGAGAGAAGAGTTAGATCTAGGCCCTTGAGGGTAACATCTAGTCTCTAGACAATTTTGCAGGGCCATTTACTGAAGATTTGACGGCAAAATTCAGATCAGGAAATTTTCCAGACACGGGTTTTCAATTTTTTGCCTAATCTTGCCATTTCAATCCTTGATCTATCATTTCATGGCTTTTATCCCCACAAATCGGCATTTCTTAGCCTTGTTATCCAATTCTTCGCCTTTTTTGCCCCAAAATTGGCCTGAAACCCTAAGCTAAAGTTTAAGGGCTAAATACTGCAAGATTAAGGTCTCAAAATTCATATCTAGCAAGTGGCAAGGTAATCCCAAAATTTCAATGATTTTCAATAGTGGGATCTTGAAGGCATTGGGCCTAGGGTTTGACCTCCAAACCTTCATTTTGCTTCAGTTTCATTACAACAGTTAAATCACAAATAATTAGGCCCTAAAGTCAAATTTATATGGTCAAAATTATTTAGAATTGCAAAATCTTTGTTTTCACAATTTTTTGCCACTTGGCATCTCTAATTTGACCTAGATCTAACATTTTAGCTTGCTGAAAATTTCTGCATAACTGTAAAAAATCAGATCTGAACATTTTTCAATCACATCCTAATCAAAGTCTAAAAAATCTGAATTTTCATTCTTTTCGGCAAACTTACTATTTTTAAACATTGTGGGGATTATCTGTAGTATTTTCAGTTTGTTGATTTGTCATTAATATACTGCTGTCATAAAATTATCAATTCTTAAAATTGCTGAATCAAACTCTCCTAAAGCCCTCAAATTGGAAATTTTCAAATTTAAGTGTATTTGTCATTTCTGGAAATATTGGTTATCTATTTTAATTTTTTGGCAATTTTATCTCGCTGATCTGTCATTGTTTCACTGCTGAAATAAGTATATCAGATCTGAAATTTTCTTAGTCAAACCCTAAAAAAAATCCTAAAAATTGGTTTTTCTCAAATTTGGCAATTTTTACTATTTTTAGGCATTTTTGGGCATTGGTGTTGACATCACTATTTGTTGATCTATGGATTAACTTACTGGTGAAAATTATATTTCAGATCTGAATTTCACTGAAAGATATATCTTGAGAAAGCTAACATACACATTTTCTAAGTTTGCATCTTTTTGTGATCTTGCACAAGCATAAGCATTGTTGGTTTAGCATTTTCTTACTGTTGTTATAACATTGATCAAGTCTGAATATTTTGAATATTTTTTGCTGAGATACGCTGTCATAAATCTATGATCAGCATCTTGATTGACTACTGTTGGGATTTGACATCTTGAGTATCTTGGTATCTTGTTGAAATTTGCACATCATATAGGTTAGTAAATCATTCAAGCAACAAGTGTCCATCCAGTCATTTGGTTTCAATTCATAAGAAGTAACAATTTGCGACTCCATTAAGGCACTAGTCTCATAATAGAAAATCTAATTTAATCATAATCTTTCTTAATTCCAACCAAGTGGCTAGGCCACTCATCTGTGTCTCCCAGGTAAGTTGATTTCTCAACTTACTTTCCTTCACCTCATTCCATAGGGACTACCCCTCATAGCCTATTGTTGGGAGATAGCTAGAATGGAATGGGCGGGGATCTGAGTGACAAACCCCGTCCTGAGCGTTGTTGCAGACAATCTAGGCAACAACAAGGTATATCAGTGTATCCCACAAATATGCCCAACTCACTTGTTGGCTCTAGCTTTTTCCGTGCATCCTCGGTAACATGACAATAGACTGATGAACTAAAGATCCCGAAGTGTGCCACATCTGGTTTCTTACCTAAAAAAGCTTCTTCTGGTGTACTCATCCCGAGAATTTGATGAAGGCTTCTTTTCTGCAAATAAACAGTTATGTTGCTTGCTTCAACCAACAAGTGCAACAGTAGGCCCTGGTCATGTAACATCATCCGTGTCGCTCCCACAATACTTTTGTTCTTCCTTTCAGCCACCCCATTCTATTGTGGGTTATGAGGTGCTATTAACTCCTGTCGTATGTCTTTTGATGCACAAAAGTTCTTGAATTCGACACATATTCTCCCCCGTTATTGCTTCTGAGAGCTTTAATTTTCCTGCCAATATCATTCTCGACAAGTGCTTTAAATTCACAAAATTTAGCGAACATTTGATCTTTTTTCTGCATGAAGAAAATCTAGCACTTATGAGAAAAATCATTAACAAATATTACATAATACCTTTGCTTGCCATGGTGGCTTTCGAGAACAATCCACACACATATGAGTGAACTCTATCAAGGACCGCTTACACTCGAATGTCTTTATCATTAAAGGAAGCTTTGGTGTACTTAACCAATGTACACCCTTTGCATGTGTCTCTCTGCTCTAGTGTACCCTTGGGAAGTCCTGTAAAAATTTTCTATATGATCTTCAAAGCTCTGTGGTGCAAGTGACCCACATGCCACAACTCACCGATGGCTCGACTCTGCACCTTCTCTGCTTTTGTGTTCAAAGCAACACAGTTTTCTACATCCAATTTGTAGGGGTTCTTCACCCGAACCCCAATCTGCTTCACCTATCTTGAGGTTATGTGACGAAGGAAAGCCTGTCCCTTGCTAAATATCACATCGTAGCCACGATCCTCTAACATGACAACTGAACCGAAATTCTTCTTCAAACCTGGAACATACCTGACATCTTTTAATGTGAGAGGAAAACCAGACTCCCTCTAAAAGGTAACAATATCAATCTTGGTCGTGCTATACCTCCCATCATCTCCCATCTCGACGTGCAACTGGAGATCCTTCTCCTCCAAGTCACTAAAGAACTCTTTGTTGTCGGTCATATGGAATGAGGCTCCACTATCCAGGTACCACACACTACCCATCATCGATGTCACCATGCAAGAGACGAGGGTGAAATCCAGCTCGAATTGTGAAGCAAGAGCTTCACCTGCTGCTCCTCTTGAGGGCTTCTTATCGGCCTTCTTGTGCAGACAATTTGTGGCATAGTGTCCCAACTCATGAGAGTGAAAACATTTAATCTTCGACAAGTCCTTCTTGTCGCCCTTACCGGAATTTGATTTGTAATGGGATGACTTCCCCTTCCCTTTCTTCGCCTTTCCAGCTAAGGCACATTTCTCCTCATCATCAAGCTTGGATGAGAATCCATCTTTGGTGCTCCGTCGAATCTCTTCTTGTACCAAGTCAGACCACAACCGCTCTCATTCTGGTAGCTTCTCCCTCCCATTAACTAAATCCTGGTAGTTGTGCCAGCGCTTGGGAAGGCCTACAAGTGTGAGGCTCGCCATGTCGTCTTCAGCAATTGTTGCACAGACACTTCCAAGCTCATCCCAACATTGGGTGAACTTGGTCAAGTACTTATTGAGTCGCCCTTCTCCATCCTGATATTTCTAAGCTTGTCCTTCAATGCCAGTTTCCTGTGGCCACTGTTGTTTTGAAACAGATTTGTCAAGGCCTTCCACATAGTAAATGGAGTTTCCTTAACATCTATGTTGCACGAAACTTCAAAGAGCTAGGTGTTTCAGGCCGTACCTGTACCCGAAACTCCAAAACTTGGCCGAAACTCAACCATCATGTAATCATCTATTAGAGTTAATATAGACTTGTTTTTCCTTTCAAATTGTCATCTACGGGTCTTATTCGCTTTTTTCTTGCAAGATAATGTGTTATTCACTTATATATATATATATATATATATATATGATATTTTGGCTGACGTTTCGGCCGACGTTTCCATTTTTGGGAGGTAATGTTTCTGAACGTACCTGTTTCGGAAACTCCGAAACGTTTCGGCATTTCGTGCAACTTAGCTTACCATGGAGGTTCGAGACAATATGATCTCAGACTCCTCCTAGGATAATCCTTCTCACTTTTGCCACAGACTTTCTCCACTCTGCCAGATCTTGAGGATCAGTGGGCTTAGGAATATCTTTGTCTATGAATTCCTTAAGCTCATTGTCTTCCAACACTGCCTCCATCCTGTCCTTCCAAGCAATATAGTTCAAACTACCCTCAAGAGCATATTCGAGTCTCAATCCATAGAACGACATCCTGCTGGCTCTGAAGTATGATACTGCAAATTTGTTATGAATATAATTCATAACAAATAATTACACAAAATAAAAATAAATAGTAAATAATTAAATATTAATTAAGTTAAAGAGTCATTAAGTTAGGTGAGAAGGCATGTCTAAAGACATGCCCATTCACAAAAGGTCACCTGCTGAGGTATAAAAGCAGGGCCTCATTGTATCATCTTATACATTTTATATATATTAATAAATTATTATATTAGATCCCTGTGTGTATTTTTACATTCAAGTCAAGCTATCAGTTTTCATACTTTAGCCATAGTTTTTATGCTACAGTGGTATCAAAGTCATGGCACATGATATAATCATGCGGGCCTTTGAACGTAGTTCGTCGCACAATGTGCCATTACGTTCACATCTTGATTACATTGAACAGTTTAGTATTCAAAAAGCATTTCAGCGATTAAAAAAATCAATTGCAGAAGTTAAAGAATGTTGAAAGGAAATCGATAATAAAGAAGAAGATTTCAATCAAAATGATGATAATGATGAAGAAATAGAAGATGATGACAAAGAAAAAGAAATTGAAGATTATGATGGTGATGGAAGTCTTTCCATTATAACAGGAACCTTGGACCGAGTTGATGATGAATTGTAACACAATTTTGGAAGCAAGAGGACAGTGTTGAATCCATGGAAAAACAGAGGTTCCAATCAAAGTCTCCTCCTATTTAATTTGCGGGCGAGAATCCACAAAGTCATACAAGTCGTGTTCCAGTTCTTGGGCAAAAGCGAGACGTCTACGGCTTAGTTGTACCTTCTTCCAGCGGGCTTCCTAATTCAAATTCCACTCCATCTCAAGATAGCAAAAGCTTTGTCAAACTTTTTGTGGGATTTGTTCCTAGAAATGTAACTGAAGATGATATATGGTCAATGTCTCATGGAGAATGCTTCATTATTCTAGGAACAACTAATGCTACTCAGGTTTTAAAAAACACTAAAGGGGGTCATCTAGTGTTCTTGGAAATTGGAAAGAAATCACTGGTAGTGAGGAAACACTTGGAAATTGAGTTTGATGTATCATGTCGTGACCTAAATCCTTCAGGTCATAACCCCAATCAGAGTGAATTTGCAATTGTTGGAGTGTGGAAAGACTATAGTATTAGGATTTCCTCTCTTCCCAATTTAGACACGTTTAAAATGTTCCACTTTGCAAAAAACGTTCCACCTCGGTCTGTTTGTCTTTGTAGATTTGAAGGGACTTCATACTTGCTATGTGGTCTTGGCGATGGGAATTTATATGAGTTTAAAATTGATACGAGCAATGGAGAGAAAGAACTTTCTATTATGAACAAGATTCCCTTGGGTACAAAAGCAATTAGCCTTACCACGTTTAGCTTTAAGAACAAGACGCATGTTTTTGTATCATTGGAGTTGCCTGCATTAATTTACAGTGACAACTCTAAATTGACATATATGAATGTCCATTTCATAGTTGTTAATCACATGTGTTCTTTCAATACAATTGCTTTTCCTAACACTGTTGTGACTGCAAATGAAGACAACCTTATTATTGGGTCAATAGATGACATTCAGAAATTTCATGTCTCCTCTGTACCTTTTGGGGAACTGGGCTATCATATTTGTTGTTAGGAGCAATCTCACACATTTGTGTTTGCACTGAGAAAAAGAGCGAACAATTTCGTGCGTCTCAGAAATAGAGAAAAAGAAGCAACACTCGTGATTATGATCAAAGAACCAGCAAGAGAGCGAACAATTTCAATTTCATGCATCTCTTCAGCGATAAAAAACTTGAAAATGTTTCATCATATTCACTTGATGGTAATGAAGAAGCATGTTGCATTCTGAGTTGTTCATTCACAAATGATAGCAATTTCTATTATTGTGTGGGAACAATGTATATGTATGACAACGATAACAAACCAATGAAAGGAATTCAGGTGTCCGTCATGGTTAATTCACCTACGTCAAATAATCAGCCAGCGTCGACCGATGTTCCCGCGTCCACAACCCAACACTCGTTGCGTTGTTTCCTATCCTCCATCGTCATCACCGTCCTCCGCATACGGGTAATTCTAATTGCCATCGAATTCTGTCATCACTCCCGATCATCTCCCTCCACTGCTGACTGTCTTGTCGTTGGTCATTACAGCCACGGAGCCGTCGACATCTACTACGGTCAACCAATAGTAGGGTCAACGTGACCATTCGGCGGAAAGACGTGACTGTCCAAACAGGAACAAAAAAAAAAAAATCCAGCGGTGTTAATTAAATATATGCATACGTATAATATATATAATATATATATATATATATATATATATATATATATATTATATATATATATATATATATTATTAATTAAATTAAATATATATATATATATATATATATATAATTAAAATTAAAATAAAATTAAGAAAAAATTGAAAAAAACATTATTATTTTAAAAAAAAATAAGACTTATTAAAAAATAAAAATAAATAAATAAAAATCCAGAGAATATTAGTGATGAAGCTACTTGATGAAAGGACGGCCAAATTATTACATCGAGACGACATGCACTAAGTGAAGAAAACCTCAGTGTTTAAAAAGCTTTGAGGACAAAGCTTCTAAAGGAAGGGGCTATGTTATGAATATAATTCATAACAAATAATTAAATAAAATAAATATAAATAGTAAATAATTAAATATTAACTAGGTTTAAAGAGTCATTAAGCTAGGTGAAAAGGCATGTCTAAAAGACATGCCCATTCATGAAAGGTCACCTGCTAAGGTATAAAAGCAAGGCCTCACTGTATCATCTTATATCATCTAATACATTTTATATATATTAATAAATTATTATATTGAATACGTGTGTGTATTTTTACATTCAAGTCTACAAGCTATCAGTTTTCATACTTCAGCCATAGTTTTTATGCTACAAAATTCGATTTCTCCTACAAATGACAAATTCTTATTCTCCTCTTCTATAGTGATTGCATCTTTGATACCATGTAGAAATTGCTAGTAAATTCAAACTGCAAATTGTAATATGCTAAAACAATTGACTTGAATCTACTATACTCATTAGCGATAACAATAAACGATCGATGAAATCACGAAGCATATAAAAGGAGGAATTCAATCACACATAACACAATGATTTTCTAGGGAAAGTCATAATAGCTAAAAACCCTTGCTATCTGTATATTGCATTAATCAGAAAAAATATGAGAAGATTACAATGCTTTGCTCAAGCCTGAGCAACCTCTCCACTATCTATATCTGTCTTGTTGTTTCCTGGACAAGCTCAAGCCAATACTTAGCCAATTTTGTTGCTTGCCAAGCTCCTATTTCCTTGTGTTGTTCCCTTGGGAATTAGCCCATATTTAATTGGGAAATCCCACAATTATGAATTGTGGAATCCTCATAGGCCTTTCTCTGATTGCATGCACAACATGTACAATTCAAATGATTATACAACTGATAGTAGATTGTCCCTGAACTCCAATCTCAACTAGGCCTTTCTCTGGTCTCACATGCATGGGTTAATTATCAGTCAATTTTTAGTTTACTGATCACTGCAGGTTACACCACATTACAGTAAATCACACCCCACTACAATAAGTTATACCCCCAACTCGAATTAACTGAGCTAACTATGTCAAATTAACTTAGTTAACTATTACAAGTTGTCATCAAATGTGGAATTATAATTTAATTCCTAATTTAATTAGGATTTTCTTGTTGTATTTTCAACATGAATAATGCCATGATGTTATCAGCAAACTTAATGTGTTAATGAAGAAATGCAATTATCAAAGCAAAGAACAATACAGCCCTATGAAAAATTAACATGATGCAACTAAAAAGAAAGTTAAAAGCATAATTTGGCCACTTACAAGAGGAAATGTACCATAAGATGCAAAAGATGGTCAGGACATAAAAAATTAACACGTGGGAAAAAGCCAAACATAAACTCTATCCCTATCATTATGGCCATCACTTTCGTTCCTAAGGGCCCTTGTGTGAGCCCCATGCATCATTGAGGAACCCAAGATTGTCCCAACCCTTGGTGGATGATGAATTGTCCAACCTTAAGTAGTTATTCACTGCTATATCATTCACATCATGCTCTCATTCCCTGGAGCCTCGAGCAGTTCTAAAAATAAAAATCAATAAAATGGAAAAGGCATATGAAGAAGGGTAGAAAAACAAAGTTCGGGGCAAGTCATGTACCACGATTGCTCCCTCCTACATCTATACACCCAAGTGTGGGCTTCCCTCATTAGAGCTACCCATGTACCATGGCATGTGGGTCGCAACCTTCCTTGTTACCCCACTCTGTTCCATCATTATTTCACATGAGACCTTCCATTTGATGGATGTACCATGGACCTGTCATTCCCTTAGAGGTTGAAACCACTTAAAAGGTCTTTTCTTAAACTCCTTCTTAAGTTCGGAGACACCTATATATTCTAAAGCCCATTATGAAAGGGCATGCCACTGTGAAGTGCCCACTTCGCTTCATGATTTCTAAGCTCATTTTCTCAATTCCATTAATGAAATGTTGTACTGGAAGGTGAGGATCTTATACAGGATTGCAAATGGGGCTTCATCTTGGGGTTTAGTCTCCTTATGTGGGATCCAAGCCCTCCAGAGGGTCTTAAAGGCATTTATTGGGCGAGCGTTGAGAACCATGTGCCTCCACTACAACAAAGAGCAGATAGCCACGCCATGGCATCCCCAGCACCACTTTTTGCTTGCCTGTGTCCCACTTGTTTGATGATGATGATGCACTTGGACCACCTTGCCCAGTCGGCTACACACTTGCACCACACACTTGGCAGTTGATCCATGGCCTAGATGGGATTTTGTCTCACCTAGGGAGACAAGGGAGGACTTGCATCATTGTTCTAGCCCTTATACATGGAGCACAGGCTTGTTCGATTCAGTTGGAGACCCATGAGGATGTCCTTAATGCCCCCACACCACTTGGGAGCACCACAACTCATTTGCTTTGAGATTAATGGGCCACCCTCTTCTTCACTCTTATTGGAGCCCTCGCATTCATTATGGCACATGAGGGACATCATTTGGCCTTCCAACGACCCTTCTAGCTAGCTTTCTATCATTTCCGCTCTTTTAAGAGGCTAATTAATCATGTTGTGGATCTATTTGGTCGGATTGTCACCAAAAGTATTGTTATTTTGCACATTATTTTATTATAGGGGCGTCATTAGGCTAAATTAGGCTATTTGAACCCCTTAGAAGATTGTATCAATGGATCATTGTTTCATCTAGAATTTCACTATAACTATTGGAGGACGAACTGGATAATCTTTGATGCATTTTGATATTTGGAAATCTTGTCTTTGTCTTGGAGCTTCGATTTGTGTCTCTCTTGATGATTGGATATATTTGTTATACTTGTAAGTTCCTTTTTTATGATCTATCTTTCTATTCATGTCACATGTATAATATATGAAATTTTTGCTCATCAAATTTAAGTTGATTCCCTAATAGAAATGTGAATTTGTTGAATCTTAATTTCGTTAGGTTTTTGATATGTTTCATGCTTAGTATAGTGAATGAATGTTCCTAGGGGTATATGATCGTCATAATTGCCTTGATAAGTCATCACTTGCAGCATAAAGAAGTATAAATTTCCTTGGTAACAAAGTTGTTGGGGAACTCCTTGACTAGGTAAAAGAAACTCTAAACATCGAAATCTCATTGACTCCATTCCCCTAATAGACTAGGCAGTAGTCTAATCCTTGGTGATCACCTCAACGAAATTATTTTCACCTTCCTCTTTCTCTTCCTCTTTCTCTTTCTCTTTCTCTAAGCCCTAACCTTAGTGTCTCCTAGGGCATCACCTGAATTTTATTGCAGCCATCCATTTGGTGAGCAAGTTGGTCCATAGCTGCATTGGAGTGTCCTCTAGGCCCTAACAAATTTTGAGATCGATCCCATGGCTAGATTTGGAATTTGCCCATGCCGTAGCTCCAACTCCATTCTTATCTCTAGGCCTCATTGGTAGTGGCTTCAATGAGGATCAATGCACTAAATCTCAAGAAAAATCTGACTCCCTTGATCCTTTTCTCTTGCCTCACTTGGTCAAGATCCTTTTGTTTGATGTCTGATCTGAAGCCCTTGGCCTTGTTTGGGCCCACTTTGGCTTCTTGGTGGTCCCACATCTTTATCACTCAAATTTCACAAGGATCATCTTGGGAGGCCTATTCTCCTAAAATTCTTAGGTCTACGGTGTCCTTTCATGAGATAACCCCTCATCCCTAAGCCTAGGATCCCTTTAGCCCTTCTTGGAGAGCCATACACCTTGCTTCTTGTGCAAGAAAAATCTTTCATTTGAGTCTCTCCTTTGAATAGTCCCTTGAAATCACTGCTTTTAGATCATTGGTATACCATTCATAGTGATTTCCCTATTACCGGGACGACTCCTATCAGTGAAAGTCCGTAAGAGAAGGGAGCTTTAGCTGAGGTGACAGTGGCCTATTGCTCCATTGTTGCCATTTAACCTAGTAGTTTCTCTCTAGGAACCCCTCCTAGGACCCTGCTAGATTGAGTGGTAACAGTAATAGCAGACAAAATTGTGCTGTGTTTACAAATGTTGCGAGTCATGTAGCAATCAATTATTAAAGAGAAAACTAATGTTGAATGAATCCAAATCCATCATAGCCTCAAAATATTCTGTTAAAGAGAACATATTTACCAACTGCCTCTAAAATACTGTTAAAGAGAACCATATTTACCAGCTGCTTCAGCTTGCTTGGACATTGTAAGAAATGATAATGGGCTTAAGCACCGTGGATGTGACAGAACTGCATTTGCTGCAGCATTGAAAACACGTACAACGGGACTGTTACCATCTTCAGTCAAAATTCGCTGTGCCTGGCCATCATTTCCAGGGGTTATACCCAACCACGGTGCCACTTGAATAAACTGTGTCGTTTCAACTTCCCTCTGCATCAAGGAATCATACATGTTATTGCCTAATGGGAGACCGGTTCATTTCAAATTGCAACATTGTATCACAAGATCTGCTTATATGTTACTTGAAGCAACTGTTGCATGTGTGAACAAAGCAAAAGTTGAAAACTTGGTTACTATATGCAGATATGAAAAAATGATCTCAAGAACCACCACATACAGATACCCAAGCAAAAAGGAGGATCATTTTTATGAATGTAATTGATTTAAATCATTAAAAAAGGTATTAATATCTGCAACATTAACAACTATCTGCGTAAGCCGATTTCAGTCAAAAAGAACACAAACAAAGAATAAATATCATATCATATGACTCAACAATCATAATAACTAGCCATATATATGAAGCTGCCAGCAAGATGACAATGCAGGATTATAAAAGTTTCTTTACGAATGAGGTATTGATGTAGCACTAGTGGATTAACTTCTTGAAAACAACAGAAAATCATTGCTCCATTCAATACAAGAAATGAAAGGCTAAATTATTTAATATCCACATTCCACAGATAAAGAAAACTGGTGATATGTCAACTGAAATCCAGCAAATGGTGGTATACTAAACAAAGAAACCACAGCATCTCCAATAACAATCCATCTATGCCTTGGTAATAAATCTAAAACATAAGTTAATGAAAAGATGATAGCCTCAAGGCTATGCAATGTTTAGATAAAAGATAATATAAGATAATTTATCAATATCCAACAAATGACCGTAAATAGGTCAATCACACTGTGAAGTACATTAGTAAGAGAATACAAAGTGGGAGTACAAAATGCCACTCCTAGAAAAACATGGTAAAAACAAATCTATCCTATGTTGAGATGAACCAAAGTCTAAAACCTATTAACATGGATCAAGGAAATAGAGCAATAATGCAGCTATGTACAAATACTGTGTAGAACAAAAGACATGCTCATGGGAAGAATGTCTCATCTAGCAGTCAGTCAACATCCACTGATACTATCTCTCATATCATCTGAGGCTAATGGAAGAAACTCCTGATAGATGACTCTAGTATAAGGGTCTAGAAGAACAAGAAGATATGGTATATAGCAAGTCACATTTCGTAAACGCAATACCTTGCAGCTAAATTTTAGAAGTATCCTTGCTATTGGTGATACATGAATTGCCATGGGATTTCAGGAAACATGTCTATAATGGTTTCACTGGTTGAGTAAGAAGGGTGTTAATGAGGTCTCATAGATTTGATGGCTATTGTAGTACTACCACTTGTCTGCCTCATGGTACCTCTGTCTACAGGAAGCATTGGGAAGAAATCTGTGTTCATCCAGACAGGGTCTGGCTTGGCCTGGAGAAGGGCAGAGTGGGTGAGATCTAAATCGAAGGCCCTCCCTCATATACAATGCCAAGAATCTCTGATCTGGGAAACAAAAAAATATGGATAGAGACTTCTACAACTCCCTGAAAAGGTAGTAGATTGGGCACCTAAGAATGAAGTGCTCCTCTATCTCAGTCTCATGGAGATGGTAAAGTTGGCAAATCCCATCCCCTTGAGCAATGTGGTGATTGGTTTTGATCAAAGATGATGAGAGCCAACCCAAAACTACCCAAGAGGGATTTAGAGGGCATACATCCAATGTCGAAGTGTGTGAAGGTCGAACATAAGGCCGCTCTCAACTACAGAGAATGCCATGCACAGAAGGCCACCTTGGGGATTAGTCCTTTTGATAGAACAACCCAAGTGACCTGAACAAATTTTCTAATGATCCTACTCAACTCCTATTATTTGGTAAGAGTTGAGGGGGCGTCAAGAGAGTATCTAAAAAAATCAAGGTTAAAGATACCATTCAACAATATAAGATACATAACCTCCACAAACTAGGACAGAGCTCAATGACGGGTACTAGTAGTGGCTATGGCCTCGAAAGAGTAGTAGGCAAGACAAGGGTAATGGTCCCTAGCGACTCAAGGGTCCCCAAAGAGTTGAACTCGAAGTAAAAGAAAAACCAATCCAAAGATTACTTGCATCTTGAATGCAGATACATAAGCTTTCCTTGTATAGCATGGCAAAGCACGAGAACCTAAACTCTCTCTATCATGGTCTAGTGTAAATTCAACAAATTGGCTCCCTAGACCTCTAAACCATAGACAAATATGGGTCTAATGAGGTTATCAATGAGATCCAATTTGGATTAAATGTCATCCAAATGATTGTAATAACATTGACATTAAAGAAGAGCAAGGGATCCATAACCCTAATTAATCTGGGGCTAGAGAATACTACTCTGGCAATGGCAGAACCAATTTGGCCTCCCAAAAGATGATGACTTCAGCACTCTAGGATTGAACTTGATCCACAAGGAATTCGGCAAGAATACAACAACTGGATCTAATGAACATGAACTTGGCCTCAGCAATAAATTTGGCAAACTCATGCTCAGCCCAGCAAGGAAGACAAGCAACTTGATTCCCAAGCAATAAGCAACTCTGCCTCCAGATAAATTAGCAATTCGGCCTCCAGTTAAATGATCAATTTGGCCTCCAGATCAATGAGCAACTCAGCCCTCTATAAGAATGTGCTCTCAGCCTCCTCTAGAATTTTGCTCACAGCCCCAATAAACTGCTTGAACTCAGCCTCAATAATTTGGCCTCCAGATCAATGAGCAACTCGGCCCTCTATAAGAATGTGCTCTCAGCCTCCTCTAGAATTTTGCTCATGACCCCAATAAACTGCTTGAACTCAGCCTCAATAATTTGGCTGAACTCTGCCAAAATCCTGCTCATAAATTTGTCCTCCAAATCAAGAGTTTTGTCTTCAGGAAATTCTCGTTCCAACACCTGCAATAACCACAAATAGAAGACTTGAAATGAACTCCTCCAAGAGCCATCTAGGGTGGCAATCGATGGGCACCGAAATCTTTAATCGACCGACTACGAGGTAGGGTGGCAATTGATGTCCACCTAAACCAATTTGAAAATTTCTCCTAAAATCCTAGAGCTAGACTCACTTGAGCTCAAATCCAATCACAAGAAATAATCACAAGATAGAATGAATGAGAAATGACCTTCAATCCCCCTATTAAAATATTTTTCTGGATCTTCTCCAATCTTTTAGAAATCTCATTTTTATTATGTTTTTGATAAAGTCACTTATTTTCTCCAAGTGACATTTTCCCCTCTTTATTCAATAATATTTTGCCCTGTTTTGCCTTTTTCTCCAAAAGCACTTTTCACCTCTTTTATTTAATAAAGTGACATTTTATTAACTAATTAAAATCACTTTTAACTCCAGATAATGATTAAGTCAACACCATTATCACATCGGCCATCCAAAGCCCCTTTTTATCATCCTTCCTTGCAGATCTTTCTAACTTGTTTCCAACAATCTATTACACTAAGGCGTGCCTCCAAATAGTCAACCCAAAATCACAGCTTAAGCGTAAATAATTAGAATATGCTTGATAATAACTCTTTAAAGGATTCATTGGAATGCAACGGAACCAAGATCAAACTATGCGAACCTAATCCCAATGATGAAATATGCCAAGCGATGCAAGTTAGACCCCATAAAACTCCTCCAAAACCCTCTGGGCCCACCAATGGAGTAATCATGCTCCTATGACTAGGCTAACACAAGCTCTGGAGATGCCTACTAACCACATCACAAGGTAATCCAAAATTGGGGACATTACAGTCCTCCTTCCCCAAAATTACTTGTCCTCCACCAATGCCATCACAAGTTGTCACTCCACAAGTTGATCTAAGCTGGGACTAATACCAGGGTCCCAAATGTACCACTGAGCCACCCTATGTTGTTGTACTAGCCCATCATGAATGAATCGCTCAAGACTGGGATCCTAAACCATCCTAATTAGAGCGAAGTATTCCTCGCTCCTCTCACTATCCAACAAGGTATAGGCAATAGAAGCCCTCTACACACCGCCAATAAGTAGAGCGTTCTGTTAAGGCATAACCCTGATCAACTCCTCGACAAATCGAGGGGGACCAACCTCATGCACCTCAAGAGTAAACTCCTGAAGATACAATCCAACCCCTGCATAAAAGGATCCTTGTTTGCATGAGCTAACCACGGTCTCCTCCTGTTGATCGTGTTGCCATACTGGTGACACACCCCATAACATCAACTAATCACTAAGAAGTGAAACAGTCTCCACAAAACTAAGGCCTAATGGACAATTTCATTCATCTCCCCTTGTAAAGACTAGCTCAACCCTAACGGTAGATGAATTGCCTACTAAAAAATGTGTAACCAGGTTCAGTCTTCATAAATATGAAATGTACTTTTGAGTCTTGTATATTGTCAAATGAAAGGAAATTTATTATTCTTATTTTTGAAGCATGGGATGAAGGAAGTCTCATTAGGTCATCCTCAAGCCCTAGAACAAGGAGAAAGTCAAGCAAAGGTCTCAAGAAGTCTTGGAAGCCCGAAATAATCTCACACATGTGGAAGCAGTTGTTGCTGGGAGGGCTGAAAGTTCGGATCTGCAGTAGAGGTCGAAATTTTGTTGTTGGGGGTTGAAGTTGAGCTGCTGGAAGAGATTTGAGTAGGTTTGACTTAGACAAAGGAAGCACATCATCACGAAGGCTAGACTTGGTCTTCGAAGGGTATTGGTTTTGGTCTAGCGATCTTGGAATTTTTCAATTGAAGAATCTACAAGAAGAGAAGAGATTTGCAAGTTTTCCTCTCAAGTGGAGAGGTTTTGGCCCTGGCTTGCAAACTATATCCTGTATTTTGCATGTTATATTATTTGAAGTGGGGTTTCTACATGTGCTATGGTCAAATTTGCTAAATTTATCTAGGAATCTCGCTCCTTTATCGTATGCAAAAAAAAATTCCTTAAATCCTTTAAGAGAACTTCAAGTTGTCAATCTCCCTAAAACGAAAGTTGCTAGGGTTTTTAAGTAGATTCCCTTGCCATCTCACCCTTTTCAACAAGGCCATTCTTGTTGAATTTTCTCCATTTGCCCATTTAAAACAAGGCACTAGCTTAGGTGGTTTTGATCAAACCCTATACTTTTACTAAATTCTCTTTTTTCTCTCTCAAATTCTAAATATCTAGGATTGGAGTTAGGGTTTCTACGAAATACTGCTAGAGAAGTAATTTTGTTTGATGTGTCATTGCTCTTTAAATAGAAAGTACATTGACATTTGTCTAAAAGAAAAATATGGCCTTTATTGCATGTTATAACCCTATTTCTAGGGTTCATCTCATCATTTTATTGTTGTTTTATGCATGCTTTAGCCATAAAAACTACATTGCAAATCGGATGTACTCTAAGTCTCAAATTTTGTAGCGAGGCTTGGGCACATGTATTCCAAGGAACCCAGAAAGCGTTTTGGGAAATTCCACTCGGAGATAGTTTTATTAAAATAATTAATTATTTTTAATGGGACCCTAAGTCTAAACCTAGGAAATTAAAATAATTAAAGGGTATTAATCTAACTGTATGTGTAACTTCTAGAAGAAGACGAGGATCAAGAAGAAATGATCTTAGCCCTTGATTAGCTTCTAGTTTGGGCCATTGAATGTCAACGAGAAGATTATGTAAGGGGGCTTGACGGTCATTTGGAAAACACACAGAGAGTCAATCAGTCAGATCGAATTGTTGAAGCTAGAGGCGGCGCAGTAATTTCGTAGTGATAAAGCAGAGAGGGGTAGAGAGAGTTTTGGCTGTATGATCTTCTCCAGAGCCAAGAATACTCAGCAGAGAGCCAAAGAGACGCACAAAGGAGGCAACGCAGTGCCCAAAGAGGGTGGCGCAAAGCCAATAAGGGCCCACGCAAAGCAATGTAGAAGCCTTCCACGCAGAGGTCTGAAATTTGCTAAGAGGTTGACGTTTTGAGTCGGGAGGGCTGGAATCAGCTCCTGAGAGCAAATTGATCTAACAAGGAGGTGACACAATGCCTTAGAGGCTGACACAAGCCCACACAATGACTGCGTAGGGGTAGTGTAGAGTAGTCGGGGACTCATTGGTTCACCTGTCGGATTAGTGGGGACTTGCAGTGTAGAGTGAGGTAATCTCACTAATTTCTTCTGCAAAGTGATATTCCCTGTACTAGATTGCCAGCAAGGCATCTAGAGGTTGTATTCAAAAATAACTTCTGCTTAATAATAAAAACCCTCAAATCTACTACACTGGTTTTCCCGCATTGTGTTTTTCTGAGGACGTTTGTCCAAAAACAACTATGTCATTTCTGTTGTATCTCTCTATTGTTTAGTTTCATGTTTCAACATATTATTTTAAATGGTGTAGGCTGCAGTGTCTGTATTTCAATGTTTGTCGTAGGAAATTGCAAATAGATTGTTAATTTACATCTAACAAGTAGGAGAAATATCATCAATTGTTGCAGTAGGGATTCTGACATAAGGAATTTTCACATGGTACCAGAGGAGTGCAGGTGAGACAAGAAGAGCAGTGCTAGAGAACCCAGCGCTGAGCAGAGAAGGACGTTGAATCGCTGCAAGAGGCAACAGTTCGAATCCCTAGACGGATTATGCAGTCCAAGCCAGGAGGGTCAAATTTTTTTCGAGGAAAGTCTCTCTCTGAGTGAGTCGACAGAGAGGAAGGGCTTCCAAATCAAAATCTTGTCGTGGTAGAGGAAGCAGCGCTGAGCCTTAACATGAGTAAGAGCTGGTGGGACACATTTTTTTTCTGCAGGCAGATTGCTAGGCTCAAAGATGTCAGAAGAGAGAGGAGAAGCACAGTGAGGGAATTTTTCCTCAGTAGACTTTCCACCAATAAGTTTGTTTTCTTATTGGTTGAGCAGTAGCAGTAAGAAACAGAGAGGAGCAGTTCGACATTTTCGTGGCAGAGATGGCAACCAATGGGCTGAGAGATCAGGACAGGTTGGATGAGGCATCCAACTATGTCATCTGGAAGGCAAGCATGTCGTTCCTTCTAGATGAGCATTCTCTCAAGACCTATGTCGACAGCATGGTGGCTTGTCGTTCCTTCTAGATGAGCATTCTCTCAAGACCTATGTCGATAGCATGGTGGCTTGCCTGCAGATGCAGATCCGCTAAAGAAGTATCACGCAGAAATGGCGAAGCCCAAGAGGATGATCCTTGATGGAGTAAAGGATCACGTGGTTTGTCACATCGCTAGCAGAGGGACTGCTAAGGAGATGTGGGATGCCTTGGCAACGTTGTATCAAGCATCTTCCGAGTAGCGGAAGATGTACTTAGAGAAGAAACTGAGATCTGCGCAGATGCAAAAGCAGGAGCGCATAGATTTGTTCCTCACAAAGCTTCGGGAGACCCGGAATGAGTTTGTTGTTGTGGGGTCCACACCTCAAGGTTCCGAGATGGTGGGGCTGGCCCTATTAGTCTGAGAAGAGTGGCCAGATTTTGTCCAAAGCATCCTGGGTAGGGCAACTTTACCGGATTGGGATAGTATGTGGACAACTCTCAAGCAAGAAGAGTTGAGGAGATATCTAGTCAAGTATAAGCTTGATCAAAGCAGCAGCAGTGGGTCTAAGTCCAAGGAAGAGGAACAAAATGCAACCCTTACATCGGAGGGCCAGCAGGATCAGCAGAGGTGAAAGAAGGAAGTCTCGAATATCAAATGCTTCAAGTGTGGTGAAATGGGTCACTACGCAACAAGCTGTCCTCTCAGGAAGAAGGACAAAGATGAGAAGCATGATCCGAAGGTTGCACCCGCGAAGATTGAGGAGGAGTTCACCATGACAGCCGAGATACATCTAGGAGGGAGGTGGGCTGATTTGGAGTTGTAGTTCGAAAGAGCTACAGATTGGCAGGATCCTTGAGGAGCCCACCTCTTGGATCAATACCTTGCTACGGGAGCCCAAATCAGTAGTAGCAGGATGGACTAAGTGTCAGATAGTGCAGAGGAGTGATGGAGCAACATATGCAGTGACTAGAACGCCAAGTCTAAGAAGCGTAGTGCAGAGTTGCAGCAGTGCAGGGAGGCACAGTGCAGTAGCTCAGTGGCTTCAGAGGGATAGTGTGGAAATAGCAATAGTTAGATCTCCAACATTAAGATGCATCTATGTTGAACACTTATTCAGATTTTGGGATGCTTTTCAGTTGCAGTGCAGATGAAGTGTTAGTAGTGGTAGTGCTAGCAGCATCACAGATGCAACACTTGAGAAGGAGTTGTAGTATAGATGCAGTGTTGACAGTGGCAATGTCAACAACAGTACAGCTACAACAGCAGCACAGTAGGTGGTGGACAGCATGTCAAACATCAACAACATAGAGGACGAAGTTATGAAGTCAGGGTGATGCTTCAATGGCAGGCATTGCTAGAGCACATTCCTCGCTAAGAGAGTGTTGATTTCTAGTAGCATTGGATGTGCTCTAAGTCTCAAAATTTGTAGGGAGGCTTGGGCACATGTATTCCAAAGAACCCAAAAAGCATTTTGGGATATTCCACCCGAAGACAATTTTATTAAAATAATTAATTATTTTTAATGGGAACCTAAGTCTACACTTACGATATTAAAATAATCAAAGGGTATTAATCTAACTACGGGTGTAACTTCTAGAAGAAGACAAGGATCAAGCATAAATGATCTTAGCCATTGATTAGCTTTTAATTTGGACCGTTGAATGTCAACGAGAAGATTATTTAAGAAGGCTTGAGGGTCATTTGGAAAACACACAGAGAGTTGATCAGTCAAATCGAATTGTTGAAGCTAGGGGCAGCGCAATAATTTCGTAGTGATCAAGCAGGGAAGGGCAGAGAGAGTTTTGGTTGGAGGATCTTCTCAGGAGCCAAGAATACTCAGCAGAGAGGCAAAGAGACACATGTTGATTTGGGGTAGCATCGGATGTGCTCTAGCCATAAAAATTGGTGGAGAGGCTAAAGCACATGAGATCTACAAGACCCAGAAATGGTTTGGGCAGATTCTAACCGGTTTGGGAGATTTTAAAATAATTAATATTTTTAATGGAGTACCTAAGTCTAAACTTAGGAAAAATAAAATATTAATTGATATTAATATAAAATTGGGTTAGAAGGGTCCAAAAGTCATGGATCAAGCCAAACCTAATCTTAGCAGTTGATTAGAGAGTTAATCTCGGTCGTTGATGGACCAACAAGAAAAGTACAAGAAGAGGCTTGAGGGTCAGTTGGAGAACACACCAAGAGAGATCAAGAACTCGATTTTTTGGGATAGGGTTTGCTGAGGAAATTGAGTGAAGTGATCTGAGTTGCATCTGAGGGGCAGTGAATACATAGTAAATAGGCAGAGTTAGTATTGGGAGGATCAGCGCAGAAGCCGGGAGAGGAGGTTGAAGTGATCTGAGTTGCAGCTGAGGGGCAATGAATACATACCAGAGAGGCAGAGTTAGTACTAGAAGGATCAACACAGAAGCCAGGAGAGGTTGACACAGAGCCAGCCAGAGGCCATGCAGAGGCAACCAGAGGCCACGCAGAGGTAGCCAGGAGCTACGCAGAGCCAGAGAGGGCCAGCGTGTGAGACGCAGAGGCTCCAAAGGCTGACGTAGAGCCCCGAGAGGCTGATGTTGGGCCAAATATGCTGACACTGGGCCAAATAGGCTAACGCAGGCCCTAGAGACAGCACTGGGAGATTTTCGTGGGAGAGATTGGAGCTAGAGAGTTGGATAAGGTGACGCAATCCCTATCAGGGTGACGCAGAGCAACAGAAGTTGTATTGTTGTTGTGGGATCATTCATTCGGTGATTTAGCCGGAATATCTGTCTCCGACTGAGAGGTACTACTGCCGACGGCATTCTCTATTGGGTGAACCATTTCTAGCACCCAAGTTGTATTCTGAAACTGCATAATAATAAAACCCTCTAAATAGTTGCACTGGTTTTCCCGCATTGGGTTTTTCTAGGAACATTAGTCCAAAAACAATGGCATCACTTGTGTGCTTGTTTACTTTCAGTTGATGATCTGTATGTGTTGATACTGTACTTTTATTTATTTTCAGTATTTACATGGTAAATAACTTGTTAAGTAATTGAACAAGTAGGAAGAAATAAATCATATAGTATAGGAAAAATCTCTAACAGGTTAAACTTCGAAATTCCAACATGGTATCAGAGCGTGGTTGCAGATCACAAGATAAATGAAGGCATCAGCCGAGCAGAGCAGCAGCAGCAAAAACAGTTGTCCCGAGTGACAGAAGTTGTTCCTAGTAGAACGCAGCAAGGAAGGGGTGACGCAGAGACCCTGCGTCATCAATTCGAGCCAAGAGGAGGATCAGTGCCGAGGCAGAGAGGAGAAGACCTGACCTACGCAATGCCCAATCATCCTTCTCAGTCAGGAAGGATCAACGCTATGGCCAGGAGGTGTAGATTGTGTCGGTGTAAGGATTGCACAGAGCCTAGAGGCTCTAACCTTCATATTGTTGTGGCATAGGAGGTTGTGGGTAAGTTGCGGAGTGAAGCTGGTGGGGTATTGTGGTCAGAACAGTACCTAACAGGGCAAGACCAAGGAGGAGGGAGTTGTTGTCGAGGATTTCTAGCCAAGAAATCTGGATCAGTAGTGCAGTTGCACAAACGATCGGAGTAGGGCATCTCGACATTGGCAAAGGGATTTCCAGAAGGGAAATCGAGGCTCAAAGGGAGTCAAATCGAGAATTTCCAAGCAAGAAGTTGAGAGACTTGAAAGAGTCAAAAGAGGAGCAGCGAAATGGCAGTGAATGGGTTGAGAGATCAAGATAGACTGGACGAAGCTTCCAACTTCGTAATCTAGAAGGCTAGGATCTTGTCTATTCTAGACAGGTATCACATCAAGCACATCGCCTTGAAAACAATAGCGATCCCAGTTGACCTAGCTGAAAATGAGAAGTACGAAGAGGCAATGGCAAGGGCTAAGTGCATCATCCTTAACGGGGTCAAGGATGATGTGGTACCACATGTTGCTGAAAAGAGTACGACAAATGAGATGTGGGATGCTCTGAAGAAGTTGTATCAGCATACTTCCGTGCAGAGGAAGAAGCTTTTAGAAAATCAGTTGCGGTCATATCAGATGCAGAGGGGAGAGCAGATAGATATCTTCCTCGGGCAATTGACAGAGATCCGAGACCAGTTGACTTCCATAGGGGCCACGCCAGATGAGGAGATTTTGGCAAGGACCGCACTGAACGCAGTCTCAAAGGATTGGGAGGTATTTGTCTGGAGCTTACTGGGCAGGTCGAACCTTCCAGATTGGGAGGCATTGTGGGCGGCTCTTCGTCAAGAAGAGATCAGACGGCTAACCAAGGCAGGGAGTAACGGTAAGGGGGTCAGAATCAAGAAAGAGGAAGAGGAGGATGCTGCTCTAGCATCTACGGGAAAGCAATAGAAATGAAAGAAGGACCTCTCCAAGGTCAAGTGCTTCCACTGTGGGGAATTGGGTCACTATGCAAATCAGTGTCCAAGGAAGAAGAGCAAGGGAGAGGCTTCTAAGACCAAGGCAGCACCAGCGAGGGTGGAAAAAGAAGTGGAGACAAACTTAGTCACCGGGTTCAGCGAACTTGAACGAATAAATACAAAATTCGTCGAACTTCAAACGAATTCGAATTTATTCATTCAAGTTCGCTAAACAAAATGGTGAACTCGAACATCATGGCGACCCAGATTTTATACCGAACAAAATCACAAACTTAAAATAAAACATCGAAAAAATCATTGGAATTTGTTTAGGTTCGTTTAAAAAAAAAAAAAATTAAAATGTTGTTTGCAAATTGCAGGCCCCGTGGTTTTTGTTTCATTATTTGCGAGCACAGGCTTCATTGTTTGCAATTGTGCCCGCGGGTTTCATTGTAACTTCTGTGTTCACTGTTTAGTTTTATTATCACCACAATCGGCGACAGTCCAAACTCCGTCTCCACACCATAGTGAGTAGCGCTATTGCAATTTTTTGGCAACCACAGCCTATAGGTGAACTGTGACAAGCACAGCTCCTCTCCACGATAAGCACATCTCCTCTCCGCATACACAACGACAGCCTCAGCCCTAACACAGCCTACAGCCTCGGCCCTAACACAGCCTATAGCCTCGGCCCTCAGGTATTTTTAAATTTTCTGTGGCAGTGCATTAATTGTGGCAGGATGCAGCGACTCCCCAGTGCAGCATGTCGGCATACACATCTCGGCCAACCGCCACATGGCTCGACCTCCTGCACAGTGGCACACTACAGTCGTTGCATACACAGTTTTGTTGAAAGTTTGAAACTTGAGGCCGGAGGGTTGCAGACTTGCAGTTCTAAGTTAGAACTTCTAACTTATGATAGAGCTAAGAGCAGTAAGTTGTCTTCAAGCAGCCTCCAAGCTCCAACAAGCACCATTGTCCAGACTCCAGCTTCCAGGTAAGTCAAAAATTAAAATACACATTTTTTTTATTAGTTCAATACAATTTACTAGTTTTTATCAGTTTAATACATTATACAATTTATCATTATTTAAAGAGGCTCGGGCTAAATTTTGAACTGATAAAAAAAAGAATTATAAATTATAGTTTCAAACTTTCATAATTTCATTCTGCAAAAAAAAAATATAAAACCAATTAAAATGTAAATTAAAAAAAAAATCGCAGACATTTCAGGCTTCAAGCCTTTACCTCAGTCTTCAACAATCAGAAGTTCAAAACCTTCAAATTTCAATGCCACCCCCAAAATCAACTGTTGTAGCATGGAATTTTATCAAAAAAGAGGGGAAATATCTTGTGTGTCAGCTGTGTGGACATCAATTCGTTGGCTCTTTAACTAGAGCAGTGGATCACCTTCTCAATATTAGCAATGGAAGTGGAGGTGGTGTTGAAGGTTGCACTAAGATCTCTAATGAACAAAAAACCACAATGAAGAAACACTATTTCACTTCAAAGATGGAAAAGGAGGAAAGGGAAAATAAAGGGAGTGAATTGAGAGGGAGATTGCCATGTCTTCCTCCAACACCATTAATTCCATCTCAACCATTGGTGGATCAAGTTCTACTCAAGTAAAAATAGGTGGAACCAAAACATTAAATCAATTCTGGAAACCTGTTGACAAACAAGAGGTTGATGATGTTGTTGCGGAATTATTTTATGCATGTGCAATTCCTTTAATGTGGCGAGGAGTCCATATTTTAAAAATGTAATTAAAAATGCCGTTGATTTTGAGAAGGGCTATGTTCCTCCCGAATCTGAAGCTTTAAGGAAAACTTTGCTAAAGAAAACAAAAGATAGAGTGACAGGAAAGTTGGTTGAGAATAAAGAATCTTGGAAGCTTACAGGATGCACAATTTTGAGTGATGGTTGGTCAGATTTGTGTCATCACCCATTGATCAATGTGCTTGTTTATACTATATACTCCTTAAGGGGTACTTTTCTTGAAGGCAGTGAATGCAATGGATCGAGTGAAGACATTAGAATTTATTTTTGGAATTTTGGATGAAGAGATTCAAGAGGTTGGGGAGGAAAATGTTGTCCATGTTATTACAGATAATGCATCAAATTGTGTTGATGCAGGGAAGCTAATTATGGAAAAGTATAATCACATTTATTGGACCCCTTGTGCAGCTCACTACTTGGATTTAATGTTGCATGACTTAGCCAAATTTTCTTGGGTCAATGAGACAATCCGAAGAGCCAAAACAATTGCAAACTTCATCATCAACCATTGTCTCACTTTGAGCATATATAGGAAGAATGCATCAAAAGAGTTGTTGACACCTTGTGATACAAGGTTTGCCACTTTTTATATTACTTTGAAAAGAGTTTTTGAGGAAAAAGCGAGCCTAAGAGCTGTTTTTTGCAATACTGAGTGGGAGAGATCTACCCTTTCAAAAGAAACTAAGGGGAAAAATGTTGAACAAATAGTGCTCAATAATGGCTTTTGGGAAAATGCAAACAAGGTTGTAAAAATATGTGGCCCAATTGTTAATGTGCGCCACATAATTGATGGTGACAAACCTTGTCTGGTTTTGTTTATGAAAGCATTGATCATTGCAAAGAGACCATTGCAAGTGCTTTTAATGATGTGGAAGTTGATTACCAGGAGATATGGGTTTTAATTGATCAAAGATGGAAGATGATGCATAGTCCATTACATGCAACAACATGCTATTTGGACCTTAGATTGTTTGGGTTACCAAGACATAGGGATGAAGAAGTCATGGATCAACTTATCCAGGCTATTGAGAAGCTAAACCCAAATCCAGAACTTGCAAGTTTGGTCAAAAGTCAATCAAGGGCATACAGGTTAGAAGAAGGGTTATTTGGAGAAAAAGTGATCCAGCAGTATGGTGGGAATTTTATGGTTTAAGGGCACCAGAATTGCAAAACTTTGCAATCGTATCTTAAGCCAATGACCAAGTGCATCGTCATGTGAAAGGAATTGGAGTTCCTTTGACCACATTCATTCCAAGAAAAGAAATAGATGGTTATCTGGAATATTAGAACATCTTGTTTATGTTCGCAGTAACTTGCAGTTGGCTTTGAAAAATGTGGCTAAAGAGTCATCCAATTCCTCTACTCCGTGGATCGATTCTTTTCCAAATGCATCAATGGATGGAGCTAATTTGTACATTGATAGTGACATTGACAGGGAATTGGCTGATGAATCTGATGTTGAAGCATCTAGCGGATTCACAGCTCCTGCTGCTCTTGATGATATGGAACTTTTTGATATAACAAGTGGGCCACAAGAACATCAAGAATAAAACTTGTGTTCTTGTTTCAGATTTCTAGTTTACTTTTTGCAGGAACAATTTTCTAAAACTGCCAAGCTACTTTAAACTTTCGAGTTTATATATTTTGAATACCTTTTTATCATATTGCTTTTCAATATATGAAATCTAATATGGCCCATAGTTTTGTTGAATTTGATATGAGTGCGAATGTTTATGATGAATTCCTCACATTGTTTACTATGTTACATGTATGGAAGTTGGTTCTTTATTGGCACTCGCTTTCATGGTTTATAAAATTATGTGGAAATCATTTAAATGTTTGAGCAATAATCTTATGTGTTTGCAATGTGCATTATGGACTTTGAATTTGACTTTAAATTGATATATATATATATATATATATATATTCAAATTTCTATATGTCGAATTTTATGTCGAACTTTATCGGCAAAATTTTAGGTGTCGAACTTTATTCGAATTTCAAGGTCGTCGAACTCCAACACGAACACGAACCTGGTGACTTAGGAGACAGATGACGACTATGCCATGAGTGTTCATGCGCCACTTGAGAGGAAGTGGGGAGACATTGAGTTGTAGTCAAACAAACTACAGACGATGAGGGGCAGGAATCCTTAAGGTACCCAACCTCTTGGATTATACCTTGCTACAGGAGCCTCGAAGAGAATTAGTAGGACTGGCAGATGTTGGTAGAAACGAATGCAGATGGAGTGACAGAGGGTGCTACAGTGCAGGAGTCTCGGGACAGTGTGAGGCAACAGTGTGAGATGCATGGAGTTGTTGCAGTAGCTCAGAGGCCAGTAGAGGGAACACTTGTCAGCGACAGAGGGAGCTTCAACATTGGGAGTGTTTCTAGCCTGACAGGGATGTCAGAGTTGGGTGGATCAGTTACTTCCTTCTCAGTAACTGGGTTGCAATGCAGCAGTTGGCAGTGGCAGTGCTATAGGTAGCATGACGAGAAGGGGATGCAGTGCAAATGCAGCAGTGGTAGTGACAGGGCCATGGACAGTAGCAAGGATGCAGAGGGAGTTGTCGTACAGATGCAGCAGTGGCAATGGCAAGGTCATGGGTAGCAGTACACGATGCAACAGTGCAGAGGATGTTGGGCGGGGAGGCTTAGCATCAGCACGGGAACCGATGTTGGATGATCAAGGTGATACTCAGTGAGGAGTATTACTAGAGCACAGTCCTCGCTAAGAGGGAGTGTTGATTGGGGGTAGCATCAGATGTGCTCTAGCCATAAAAATTGGTGGAGAGGCTAAAGCACATGAGATCTCCAAGACCCAGAAAAGGTTTGGGCAAATTATAACCGGTTTGGGAGATATTAAAATAATTAATATTTTTAATGGAGTTCCTGAGTCTAAGATCATGGATCAAGCCAAATCTAATCTTAGTCGTTGATTAGAGATTCAATCTCGATCGTTGATGCACCAACGAGAAAATTATAACAGGAGGCTTGAGGGTCAGTTGGAGAACACACCAAGAGAGATCAAGAACTCGATTTTTTGGGATAGGGTTTGTTGAGGAAATTGAGTGAAGTGATTGGAGTTGCAACTGAGAGGCAGTGATTACATAGCAAAGAGGCAAAGTTAATACTGGGAGGATCAGCGCAGAAGCCGGGAGAGGTTGAAGTGATCTGAGTTGCATCTGAGGGGCATTGAATACATAGCAGAGAGGCAGAGTCAGTACCATGAGGATCAGTGCAAAAGCCGGGAGAGGTTGACGCAGAGGCCACACAGAGGCAACCAAGAGCTATGCAGAGCCAAAGAGGGACAGCATGTGAGACGCAGAGGTTCCAGAGGTTGACTCAGAGCCCTGAGAAGCTGAGGTTGGGTCAGATAGGCTGACGTTGGGCTAGAGACGCTGACGCGGGCCCTAGAGGTAGCGCTGGGAGATTTTTGTTGGACAGACTGGACCTGAAGAGCTGGATAGGATGACGCAATCCCTATCAAGGTGACGCAGAACAACAGAAGATGTATTGTTATTATGGGATTGTTCATTCGATGATTTAGCCGGAATATATGTGTTCGACTAAGAGGTACTACTGCTAAGGGCATTCTCTGATCGGTGAGCCATTTCTGGCACCCATGTTGTATTCTGAAACTGCATAATAATAAAACCTTCTGAATAGCTGCATCGGTTTTCCCGCATTGGGTTTTTTCGGGGATATTAGTTCAAAAACACTGGTGTCACTTGTGTGCTTGTTTATTTTCAGTTGATGATCTGTATGTGTTGATACTATATTTGTATTTATTTCCAATATTTACATGGTGAATAACTTGTTAAGTAATTGAACAAGTAGGAAGAAATAAATTAGATAGTACAGGAAGAATTTCTAACGGGTTAAACTTAGAAATTCCAACAACACATAGCGGAGGTAGCAAAGTGCCCATAGAGGTTGACACAGAGCCAGGAAGGGCCCACGCAGAGGTCCAAAATTTGTTGAGGAGGTTCACGTTCTGAGCCGAGAGGGCTGGAATCAATGCTTGAGAGCAAATCGATCCAGCAAGAAGGTGACACAGTGCATTAGAGGCTGACGCATGCCCACGCAATGGCTGTGCAGACGCAGCGCAAAAGTAGTTGAGGACTCGTTGGTTCAATTGTCGGATCAACCGAGACTTGCAGTGTAGAGTGAGGTAATCTCACTAATTTCTTCTACCGAGTGATATTCTTTGTACTGGATTGCCAGCAAGGCATCCAGAAGTTGTATTCAGAAATAATTTTTGCTTAATAATAAAAGCCCTCAAATCTGTTGCACCATATTTCCGGCATTGGGTTTTTCTAGGGACCTTTGTCCAAGACTCTAAAACCAACTGTGTCATTTGTGTTGTATCTCTATATTGTTCAGTCTCTTGTTTCGGCATATCATTTTATATGGTGTAGGTTGCAGTGCATGTATTTCAATGTTTGTCATAGGAAACTGTAAATAACTTGTTCATGTAAATCTAACAAGTAGGAGAAATATTATTAGTTGTTGCAATAGGGATTTCGCTTTAAGGAATTTTCACAAGTGCTGCCCGGATGAACCCCCAAATCACCTCTACCTGTTCCCCTCCTGGGTGCTCTAGGAATACGCACTGTTGAATCAAAGGCTGAATGATATTACTACAAATCTCATCTGGTTCTCCTCCAAGGTAGTATGAAATGCCTTCCTAGGGTGGCACTTGAAGTCCCCCGAAGAAAAGTTGAGTCTCCCCCTTGGAAAACTCAATGCTAAACGGCCTGGTAACTCAACTAAGTAGCTCAAGCAACACAAATGAGTTCAATGTGCAAATGATGCCTTGAGTTGGGAAGCTCCTCCTCCTTATATCTTTGTGAGCCTTCCTTTCCCAATGTTGGCCCCTCTCCAAGCTATTTGATTCCCCTCCAAGACAATTCGAATTGCCCAAGTGTGTTTTCCCACGTGGGTGGTCCCCACCTTCTACTAGCAATCTAATTCATCCTCTTTTCTCCTAAGTCCCTAAGTAAAAAATGCATGAGTTCCTTCATTCAACAAAATTTATGCAAAAGTGTGGGGAGACCAAAACCTGTTACAAATATATTTGGGAAGGGACATCACAATCCTCCCCTCCCAAATGTTGCTTGCCCTCAAGCAACTGCAGCGCCGAATGCTCCAAAATGTGTTCACCCTCCCATGTGGCATCCTCATCTCGCAGGTTCTTCCATTGCATCAAAAACTCCCTGATGGTCCTGCTCCTCAGCTTCCTCTCCCGAGTCTCCATGATGGCCTCAAGCTCCAAATCCAAATGTCACTCATCGTCTAGTGGAGGTAACTCTACCGTTGTTGTCACCTGTTGTCCCAACACCTTTTTGAGGCATGAGACGTGGAAGACGTTATGAATCTTGCTCCCCTCAGGAAGCTCCAGCTCATAGGCCACCTCTCCAACTCGTCTAACCAACCTGTACGACCCATAGAAACGTGGTTGTAGCTTCTCGGCCCCTTTTTGCTTCAAGGTGGACTATGTATATGGTTGTAACCCGAGATACACCAAATCCCCCTCCTTAAAGTGTCTCTTAGTTCGGTGCCTGTCAGCGTACATCTTCTATTGATTTTGTGTTGTCACTAAGTTGTCCTTGAAAGCCTTGAGAATGTCTTAGCTCTCCAAGACCCAATCTTTGGCCTTTGGGGCCCTGTAGTCTCCAAAAATGACGTCAGCAAAAGACAATGCATCATAACCATACAAGGCACAGAAAGGGGTCATAACAATGGACATGTGATGGGTGGTGTTGTAGCAATACTCCCCCAAGTGCAGCCATCGAATCCAAGCCCTTAGCTGCCTAGTCACGTAGTTCCTAAGGTACCCCTCCAGCCACTCATTAACTCGCTCAGTCTAGCCATCTATCTGGGGATGGTAGCTCGTGCTAGGGGTGACTTCAGTACCAACCAATCTGAAGAGCTCGTTCTAGAACCCTCCCATGAACCTGTTGTCCCAGTCACTCACTATGTTCTTAAGAAGCCTAGGCAACCGGAAGACTTCTCTGAAGAACAGCTCTGTAACTTATGAAGCTGAATACCGATCAACTACCAGATAGATGCAATCCCTGCCTTGCACTGTGGGGAGCACAGTGATGAAGTCCATGGAGATACTCTCCCATTTCCCCTCAGGAATGGGAAGCGGCTGCAATAACCCGACGGGTTGGATCAGCTCCCCTTTGTTCCTCTAACATACCTCACACTCTTGTACGTGCATCAACATGTCCCCCTTGAGGCCCTTCCATGTGAAACGCTCTTTGACTGCCATGTATGTTTTTCTGAACACCTGATGCCTTGATAATGGCGAGTCATGTGTTGCCTGGATCACTCTCTCCCTCAACTACGAGCTGGGAACCAGAAATATGCGCCCTTTGTAGTAGATGACCTCGTCCATCACTCGATAGCGCTCGTCTACATCAGTCCCCTCCAGAATCTCAAATGCCCTGCAGTCTTTGGAATACTCTACTAGCAACTGGGCCTTCCAATCATGGCAAATGCTCATGAGTGAGAGGCATGTGGGTCTCCTGGATAGGGCATTGGCCACTACATTGTGTTTCCCCCGCACATACTCTAATTCAAAATCATAGGCCTGCACCTTGCTGACCCATCTCTGTTGTCCGTCATTGAGGCCCTGCTACCCCATGAAGTGGCGAAGGCTGTTGTGATTAGTCTTCACTCTAAACCGATTACCCACCAAATACTGTCTAAATTTGGCCAAGGCATACATAATGGCTAGCATCTCCTTGTCATATACAGAATATGACCTTTCATGGGGTAAGTGCTTTCGGCTCTCGAAAGCAATTGGGTGTCCATCTTGAGATAAATCTGCCACGATTCCCTCTCCTAATGCATCACACTCCACGGTGAAGGGCTGGGAGAAGTCCGAAAGTGCCAACCAATGTTTTAAAACTCCGACTCCGACTCTGACTCGGTCGAGGGTCGACTCCGACTCGGTATCGACTCGGCCGGCTCGATTTCAATGACTCGGTCGTTGTAAAAAATACATTAAATATTTATTTTTTATAAAAACACA
>APFE031682642.1:251551-267417 GCA_000404065.3 Pinus taeda
CGAGTCATTGAATGACTCGGGCGAGTCATGGCTGACTCGGCCTACTGAACCGTTTCCTCCACCGAGTCACATTTTTGGGCAATGAAACGGATCAACTCGGCCATTTCCGTTTCGAATCGGCCGAATTTTAAAACTATGGTACCAACATTGGACAACTACTCATCACCTCCTTAAGGCAATCAAAAGTTGACTGTGCCCCATCTATCCACGCGAAAGCCCATTTCTTAGTCAAATCAATGAGGGGAGCTGATAACTGCGAAAACCCCTTGCCAAACTTATGGTAATACGTGCAAATGCCCAAGAAGCCTCTCAGCATTGTCACATCTCTAGGTACCAGCCAATCTCGAATAGCCCGTATTTTCTCCTCGTGTACCTTCACTCCATCTACACCAATAATGTGCCCCAAGTAGAGCATCTCAGTTAGGCCAAATTCACACTAGGATAGCTTGGCATAAAATTGTTGTTCCTCCAAAATACACAACACCTCCTCTAGGTGTTGGAGATGCTCCTCCCAAGTCCTATTGTATATCAATATGTCATTAAAAAACACCAATACAAACCTCCTCAATTGCCTCCGAAACACATGGTTCATACATGCCTGGAGGGTGGTTCGGGCCTTGGTTAAACCAATGGTCATGACCAAAAACTCAAAGTGCCCATAATGGCATCGAAAGGTTGTCTTGGGGATGTCTTGATCCCTCACCCTGATCTGATGGTACCCTGATGCTCCTCTACGCTCATCCATCAACTCATCGATGCAGGGTATGGGGTACTGGTTCTTCAATGTCTTCCTGTTGAGCGCCCGGTAGTCGATGCACAAGCGCAAGGTTCCATCCTCCTTCTTCACTAGCACTACTGAAGAAGCAAAGGGGTTGGAACTTGGCCTGATGTAGCCCAATGCCAACAACTCTTTGATGACCCGCTCAATCTCGTCCTTATAAGCCTTGGGGTGCCTATAAGGGGAGTAATCACTGCCTGCACATCGGGATCTAGCTCGATGGTGTGCTAGAATACCCTGTCTAGGGGCTGCCCTGGTGGAATGTCCCCAAATACGTCTGAGTATCTGTCTAACAATGCCTGTATATCTAGGGGTGGTGACTGGGTCTGTCCTCCAACCTCTAAGATCCTCAGCTCCATTGCCCATGCTATGTCCCCATGCTATAAATTTGCCTCCATCCTAAGCGTTGAGATTGTCTGTGGTGGGTACGAATGCATTCCTCTGAGGACCACCAGCTTGCCATCCGGTCCAATGAATTCCATCTCCATCTTCTTCAAATCAATGGTAACTTGCCAATGGGAGTATAGCCACTGGAAACCCATCACTACGTTGGAGTCTGCCACATCTACTACAAAGAAATGGTTTGCCATGGAATAGTTCCCCATGGTCACCGTCAAGGCAGGAACATACCAAGTGCACTGCATAGTCTAGTCACCTGACACCAGAAATGAAAACCTCTCAAACTCTGTCGTAGTGATGCCCCTCCTCTGAACCAACTGGGCATCTATGAAGTTGTGGGTAGCCCCATTATCAACTAAGATTGAGACATGCTACCCCTGTATTGTACCTCAAATCCTCAATGTCAAAAATTTGGGGGCCCCACTTAAAGAAGGACTACCCCGGATGGAGCAAAGGATGCCCCTCCCTGTGGAGGTCGTGGTGGTGGTCCCCTCTCTACCGGACTCTCACCATCTCCCACACCACACTCCAGCTCCACTTCGTCCTTCTGATAGCTATATGAGAAGACCTCAATGTAGTGGGCTTTGACAGTTCTGCACAGATGGCCTGGTGCCCAGGGTGTTGAAATTTCTAAATCTATTTGTTAGAAATTTTATCTATACTCTTTTGGTTTACCTCTCCTACTTGTTAATTACAAACAAGTTATTTAAACATATAAACATCGAAATAAACACAATACAGTCTCAACCATCTACAGATCAACCACTGAAAGAAATAGAAAACACATAAGTGACACCGTTATTTTTTGACAGCTTGTCCCCGGAAAAACCCAATGCGGGAAAACCGGTGCAGCAATTCTGAGGGTTTATTTTATTATGCAGTATATCCTTGAGTACAACTAGGTGCCAAATAGGCTCACCCGACAGAGAAAAATAATCGACAACAATACCTCTCTATTCGAAAGCAGATATTCAGAAAATCTGCCCCAGGAAACCCTGTCGAGTCTCCAGCACCATTGAAGTACTGCGTTAGCCCTCAGAGCCTTTGTGTCAGCCTCAAACCCCTCTACATCAAACCTCTGAGGCACTGCGTAGCCTCTACGGCCTTCTGCATCACTCTTGTTACCCTCTGCATGGATGATACAGGCCCTTCTGGCTCTGCGCTGTCTCTGTTGGGCTTTGCGTGGCCTGCTCTGGCTTCTGCATCTGCCTCTATACTGGTCTCTCGACACTATCTATACCTCTCCTCTCTGTCTAGTACTCACTGCCCCTCGCTGCAAATGGATCACTAATTCGACTTTACTTAGCAAACCCTGCTCTAGTAAATCAAATGATTCATCACTTTGGTTTGTTCTCCAACTGAACCTCAAGCCTCCTATTATACTTATACGGTTGGTCCTTCAACAGTCGAGATTACATCTCTAATCAATGGCTAAGATTAGATTTGGCTTGATCCATGTCTTTTGGAACCCTCTAACCCAGTTTTATATTAATACCCATTAATATTTTATTCTTCCTAAGTTTAGACTTAGGAACTCCATTAAAAATATTAATCATTTTAATATCTCCTTAACTGGGTAGAATCTACCCAAACCATTTCTAGGTATTGGAGATCTCATGTGCTTTAGCCTCTCCACCAATTTTCATGGCTAGAGCACATCCGATGCTACCCCAAATCAACACTCCCTCTTAGCGAGGACTCTTCTCTAGTAATAATCCACACTGAGCATCACCCAGATTATGTGGCACCAGTACCTGTGTTGATGCTAGGCCTCCCTGCCCAACATCTTCTGCATTGTTGCATCCTATACTGCTGCCCATGGCCCTACCACTGCCACTACTGCATTTGTATGGCAACTCCCTCTGCATCCGTGTTGTTGTTGGTCCTTTCTCCCAACATTGCATCTGTACTGCAACCCCTCTCATCATGCTACATCGTGCTACTGCCAACTACTACTGCACTGCAACTCGGTTACTAAGAAGTAAGTAATTGATCCACCCAACTACTGAAATCCTTGTCAAGCTAGAGACATTCCTGATGTTGAAGCTCTCTATGTTGTTATCACGTGCTCCCTCTACTGCCTCTACATTTTTGCAACAACTCCCTGCCTCTCACACCGTTGCAAGCCTCTTTGTGCCATCCTGCACTGTTGCAACTCTCTATGCCTCTCACACTACTACCGCCTGCTAGCTCTGCGCTGCCCGGAAATACTGCACTATAGCATTCTCTACTGCTTCATCCGCATGTGTTTCTACCTACATCTGCCAGTCTCACTACTATCTCTTCGAGGCTCCCGTAGCAAGGTATAATCCAAGAGGTTGGGTACCTCAAGATCCTGCCCCTCATTGCCTGTAGTCTTCCTGACTACAACTCGATGTCTCCCCACCTCTTCTCTAGAAGTACATGAGGACTCATGGCACAATTGTCATCTTCCTCTACCTCCTTTTCCGCCTTCGTTGGCATTGCCTTGGAGTCAGACACCTCTCCCTTATTCTTCTTCCTTAGACACTGATTCGCATAATGCCCCAGTTCCCCACAGTTGGAGCACTTTATCTTGGAGAGGTCCTTTTTCTTCCTCTTCTCCTGCTTCCCCGCAGATGCCAGAGCTGCATCCTCTTCCTCCTCTTTCTTGATCCAGACTCCTTTGCTGCTACTTCCCATCTTGGACAGCCATTGGATCTCTTCTTGGAGAAGAGTTGCCCACAATTCTTCCCAATCTGGAAGATTCACCCTGCCCAAAATGCTCTGGACAAATGTCTCCCACTCCTCGGAGACTGCGTTAAGGGCAGTCCTCACCATCAACTCCTGATCCGGCGTGGCCCCTATAGAAGTCATTTGGCCCTGGATCTCCTTCAATCTGCCGAGGAAGTGATCTATCTACTCCCCCTTCTGCATTTGTTATGGCCGCAGCTAATTCTCAAGTAACATCTTACTCTGCATGGAAGTATGCTCGTACAACTTCTTCAAGGCGTCCCACATTTCCTTTGTCGTCTCCTTCTCGGCAATATGTTGGACCACATGATCCTTGACCCCATCAAGGATGATGCATTTCACCTTGGCCTTGCCTCCTCGTACTTTTCATTGTCAGACGGGTCAACTAGGATAGCCACTGTTCTCAAGGCGAAGGCCTTGATGTGATGTCTATCTAGAATGGGCAGTGTTGACCACTACGTGTCAACTACCCATAACAGTACACCCCCTTTTTTTTGCAAAATGGTAGCACTTGATTGACGAGTCTATGTCGTTTGACTATCATCATCAGCCTGATCATGTTATTTTGTAAACCCAGTCTGCATGTGTAAATTGTAAATAGTCTTAGCAGATCTGTGTCATGTATGTAATAGCCTAGGTAAACCTAATTTTCTAGTGATGATCTACACTCCAGAAAGTTTTTTGTCTCCTTCCTCCTAACCCCAAAGCCGGAATGGATTTTGTCATGAGAATCTGAGGGGAGCCCTAGTGTGCTAAGTCGAGTCTATGTAAAAGTGATTTGGGAATAATCCTAACTATTTGGTTAGGTTATTTTATTACAAATTGCTTGATCTGCTAGATTATGTTTGTGTCGCAAAACTGGGTAGTCTATGAGGGTCTATGTCAAATGGGTTTTTCCCCTTGAGATGTAAAAATGTAAAAATCATGATGTAAAATGTCTTGGGGGTTAGGAAAATAATTAACCCCTCATAAGTCCTAGGTAATTTTTTTCCAAAGGCTAAGTTCGAGGGTCCAATAAAAATAATAAATAATATAAATAATAAATAAATAGAAAATTAAAAATAAAATAAATAATAAAAAAAATAATAAGCCAAAGTTTTGAGGAAATAAATGCAAAATTTTAACTTTTTAATATATTAAAATGCATTTAAAATTTCGACAGATGAGATTAAAAGAAATTTTGATCCTCATCAACGGTCGAGATCACTTTGACATGGATCACTCGAACTAGCCGTTGGGAAATTTATCTTTAAATAGGGGGTCAAGGGTCATTTGAGATGATTCGATCTATCTGTCTTGTGTTAAAAAAAGCTCTCTTGTAATCATTTTTTCATGTGCAATAAATAAAGACTTTGGGGTTGAAATCTTGCTAGTGTTACTCTTCTGAAAATTTTGTAAGACGCTTTATTTCTGTGCATAAATTTAATTTCAGCCATTGATGATAGCTTGATGAAGAGTGATTTTAAACACAGGTAACTTGTTTAGTCACTAGGGTTTGAATGGCAGTTAAATTTCTGAATATGATGGTAGGTATCTCCATTAGATCTGGATTTTAGTATCGTTTTCTCCCTCTTTGTTAATGGTTGAAGTAAGTTGCGCAGGAAAATCTTGATTTTGAGATCATCGGGCATTTGGGGAAGTTCTCGGTTGAACTAGCCAACTCCCGAAAAGGGCATTTTCTAAAGAGCCCAGCTTGTGTTGATCTCGGGCTTATTCTTTCATTTTTCTTGTGAATGCATGAAGGGTTTTCTAAACCACCCCATATTGAACTTAAAATCTTGAAAATATTTGTGAGGCATATTGATAAATCTGGCTATTTAGAGCCTTAAAACTGTGAATATTGTAATTCTTTACTTGGTTTTAGGGTTTTTAGTTTTGTTCCTTGCATATATTATTTTTGGGTGTTCTGTTTTTTGCCATTGCAGGTTGTAGGTTTGAGGAAAAAAATTTGTTTAAAGCCAGATTTAGGCCCTGGAGGGTAAGATCTGGCCTTAGAGTCAGCTCTTGCAGGGGTTTCTGAAGAAATTTGAGGTTTTCCAAGCCATTTGTCAGTTGGGGTGTCATTTTCACAGGAAAATTTCAAAAAAAAAAAATTAAGGTGAAAGTCATCCAAACCCTCACCTGTGCGCTCATTTGTTCCATCCATTCGTTGTCCGCTCCCTCAATCTGCATGTTTCCTTTTTTTCCATCTACAAGTTGCCAGCAAACCCATCCACGCCTTTGTTGCAACCTGTGTGCCTTTTCTACTCACGCATCTCCACCTCTTTCCACGTTGTTGTTTGCTTGCTCTCCCATCCTTGTGTGCCACCCATAGTGACGTTTCCACATTTCTCTTCCCCCTCCAGCATTACTTCCTGTGGATTCCCTCCACGTGTTACCTCTCCTCGCTGCCATTTTACGCCTCTTTGCCCACACACTCCTCCATCAAACCCGCATATCCCCACACCATCGAACTCATCCACGTTTGTTCGTTGCCCAAACCTACGTAATAACCTCCCTACGCAGCTCCTCATTTCATCAACCTGTAAACTGGCCCATTCCTTCCACACTACAAGTCTATTTCCTACTCGCTGCATCTTCCGCCATTAACCTCCCGTCGACTCTCCTCCACGCAAGACCCACGCACATCCTTGAGTGTCCATCTCACCTGTACGCTGCCTCCAAACGTTGTCCATGTTAGTCACCTGCGTATTCACCTCTCCACATTGCCATACCTGCAATCTCAACCCTCATCCGCAGTTCCTCACGCAGCAAACTCCAAATCTGCAGCTTGATCTTCAATGCCGTCAACCTGCACCAACAGTGAACAAACATTTCCCTTATTTTAATTTTTTGAGTTTTAAGTTAACGTATTTTCTTTTCTTGATTTTGTTATACGATTAGGTTTTAAGTTTAGATTAGATTTTAATCTTATTTAGATTTTAGTTTTGTTCTAAATTAATTTTAAATTCAGAATTTTATAATCATAAAAAATAAAAAAAATAAAATATAAAGAAAAGGCATAAAAAGTTAAAGGCGCTCAAATGTTTATTTAAAGTTTAGCTATCTGAAAGTGGTGATTCATTTTATGAACTGGTTAGTATTTTGTGGTCATTCAAAGTATTTTATCTTTTGAAAATCTAATTGTTGGAGCTTTGCTAGGTTATTAAAATTGATCGCGGTTGCTTGAATGTTTTAATGCTCATTGTATGCTAGACATTTAAGTAAATATTTTCAAGCAACCGTTGAAAGGTTTGTTCGTGTTTATATTTCCTAAGCAGCAAATCAATTATTCGATTTCTAACAAAGGCACTCATCTTAAGTATTTAAAGGACTAATCAAATTTTAAAATCAATCAAGTGCTTGATTCCCTCACTGTGTCTCCCAACCCAACTGGTTCCCAACTGGTCTTCTTTTATCCCATAGGGTCTACACCACTTAGCCTAGGGAGACAACTTAAACGGAGACATCGGGGATCAGGGTGACAACCCTCGGTCTGAGCATTGTCGCGGTATTTAGACACTCTGCGCAACAACATTTTTTGGCACTGCTACCAGGGATAGAGTTTTTTTTGTCCTTGGTTTCTTCAACATTCGTCTCTTTTCTTTCCTCTCGTCCTTTCTTGTTCTTAGCTCCTTCCTTTCGAGTTTTTCCGTGTCATACTTTCTGTCTGGGTGGCGACACCAGTTCATCTATCTTCTGCAAGAGTGTATACCAGAAGACATCCAAGCAGTTTGGTTAACCCTACTCCTGATCCTGAAAGGGCTCTCAGAGTACGATTACACAAACTAACTTCTCGTGCACTTCTTGTTAACCTCGAACAAGAAGCCCTATCTGATATTCATTTCCTTTTTACTAACCCGGTCGAGCACGACATCATGGATATATTTGCCCCTTGCGATTTTTATAACATTCAAGGTTATCCCAATGATATTCCAACACATGGGATGGATAAATTGCCTATCTTTCTGGGAAATAATGCAATTAATTCTAATTCACATTTGAAAGCTTTTAGTTTATGGAAGGGTAAGTACGCAAGGGCTGCTGATTTTAATCATGAAGATGTTAGAATGACTCTTTTTGTTCTGACCTTGGAGGACGATGCTCACGAATGGTTTGTAGAAAAGCTTCAGTTGATTCCTTGCAATCAATCGTTAATGCCTTTAAGGAAAAGTATGGAGATAAGAGAGAAGGAAGACACCTCGTGAAAGCTATTAGCATACTCAAAAAGAGAGAGAATGAAACCGCTAAAGAATTTAACAAGAGGTTTAATAATATTATTAAGGAATTACCTCAAGATTATAAACCTACTAACAAATCTCTTCGAGATTTTTATATTGATGCCTTCAGCCCTGAGCCCTCTTATGAGTTGAGACGTGCTAAACTTTCTAATTATAGGGATTGTCAAGCTTTAGCCGTAGAGATTGAAAAGGATAAGGCAGCATCTGGGAAGTCTAAAATCCCAGGTTTTGATAGGCATTCAACGAAATTGAAAGAACCTAAAGGAAAAGACATTCAAAACCTGATAGCGAGCTTGTTTAGAAATTGCTCCAAAAAATCGAAAGCGTGGAAATTAATCAAGCGAAATTAACATCGAACCATACTAAGGAGATAGCTACTTTGCAAAATAGGTTGGTCCAAATGGAAAGAGTGCAAACGCAAAATTTCCAGCCCATAAATAATAATAATAGAAATAACAATTGGCAAAAGGAGGGTCAATCCAGTGAGAGACCTCCTAATCCGCTTACTAATTCGGTCAATAATGCTCTGCCTTACTGTCAAGTTTGTGATTCTCTTCATGAGGAGGCTACTTGTCCCATTGCTGGATAATGGAATGTTTGGGGCAGGTGATCAAATAAATGTAGTAGGTAACGAGTTTCCTTTGTTTATGAACAATTGGATGGAGGTTAAGGAAAATAGTCGAGATGTTATGCATCCCTCGTCAGCTTTTGGTATAAATAACCTTGAAAATGAAGATGACATTTTGCCTAAGTTATATGGCGAAAAACCCTCTCTAGAGCAAAACATGGAAATTGCTAGAGATAAAGGTTTAACTTATTAGAGAAGGGATAAAGATCAGAGCTGGAATCAAATTCCCCCTCAAACTTTTAACCTTGGTTTAAACTCTAGATTAGATGTTGATTTGGGAAGTTGGTTTAATAATGCGAAAATCTGGGTTTCTATCTCCGAGATTGTGAAAATCCCTTCCCAGAGAGATAAGTTACTAAAAGCTAGTCAAGGTCCTCAAGCAAATATTTCTCAACAGAAACCCTTGTAAGTTGATTTTCATGATGCTCCCATATATTTGCAAAGTTTAGACTTGGATAACAAAGATCAGCAGCCTTTCTTTGTCACTTTGATGGTTAATGGGTACAAATTGAATAATTGCATGTTGGATTCTGGTGCATCATCTTGTTTCATGACTAAGAGGGTCATGGAACAACTTAACTTAAGAGTTTCTAGACCCTACTACAATATATGTGCCATGGATTCTAAGAAGATTGAAGTTCATGGTCTAATCAAGGATTTACAGGTTCATTTATCAGTTTACCTGGACATCATGATTGTTATGGACATTGTTATTGTTGATGTGCCTGATGCTTGGGGTATGCTTTTATCCAGAAAATGCGCTTCTGATCTAGGAGGGAGTATTCAAATGAAATGGTCATATGCTATGATTCCTTCTCCTAGAGGTGATGGTTTTGTGAGACTTAATAGAGAGCCCAAGAGAAAATTCCATGTTGAAAATCCTAAGAGATCTCACAACGAGATAATTAAAGAACAATCTGACATTGGGAATTATGCTATCATGTCTAATTTCATAGTTCCTCTTGATGATAAGGTCGATAAAAAGATTAAGGATCTCAATGATAAAGTTTGGTACATGTATTTTGATGGTGTATCATCTAGGCATGGTAAAGGTGCAGGAATAGTATTAAAATCTCCCCTTGGTCATATTTTCAAGTTTGCCTATCGATTGGAGTTTGAAGCAACTAACAATGTCGCTGAATATGAAGCCTTGTTGTTGGGTCTTGAGTTGGCGAAGTCTTCAAAAATTAAGTTGCTTAGCATCAAGGGGGATTCTGACTTAATTATCATGTAGCTTAAAAATAAATTTACATGCAAAAATCAAAGGTTAAAGAACTATCGAAATGTTGTATGGGATACTATGGAATACTTTGATGCTCTTGACCTTGAAGCTATCCCAAGAGAACAGAATAGTTTGGCTAATGAACTTGCCATAGTTGCAACCTGCTACTACCTTGCAATTATCTAATGAGCTAATTAAGGATAAGATTAAAATGGAAGTCATATTTAGGCCGTCTGTTCCAGATAACTCGGAGCATTGGCAGGTCTTTAATGATGAAAAGCAAGTGATTCGTTTTCTTGATAATTTGGATAAGATTGAAAATTTTCGAATAAATTCTGAGGATGGATCTGGTAATCATGAGCATATCATAAATCCTACTCCTAGGAATGTGGTTTCTTTAGAATAGCACTTTGATCGGCATGATGCCGCAAAGTTGAAAGAGGAGAATAAAATGGATCCAGGCAAATACCTCAAGATAAACATTGGTACTCATGCGAACCCAAAGATTGTTAAAATTGGTAAAGGTACTAGTGTTGAAGAAAGAAAAAAATTAATCCATTTACTTCGTGAGTATCGGGATATTTTAGCATTTTCTTATGATGAGTTGAAAGGTTATAGGGAGGATGTCATGGAACACACTATCCCTTTAAAAGATGAAAATGCTAAACCCTTTCGTTAGAAGCTTAGGCAGATTAATCCTAAGTTAGCCCATTTGGTTCAAAAAGAGTTTTCGAAGATGCTTGCAGCAAGAATTATTGCTCAAACGAGGCATTCAACATGGTGTTCCAATCTTGTGATTGTTAGGAAAAAGAATGGTACGATAAGGCTTTGTGTCGATTTTCGAAACCTTAATCTAGCATGTAAGAAAGATAATTACCCTTTGCCAAACATGGAGACTCTGTTGCAAAGAGTAACCGGTTCTGGAATGATGTCATTGCTAGATGGTTTTTCTAGATTTAATCAAGTATGGGTTAAAAAGGAAGATCGTCACAAAACCACATTCACCACACCATGGGGTACTTTCGAATACATTAGAATGCCGTTTGAATTAACCAACGCTGGGGCTACATTTCAAAGGGCTATGGATTATGCCTTCAAGGGATTAATTGGGAAATTTATTGGAATTTACCAGGATGATCTTACTGGTTTTTCTAAGGATGGTATCAGTCATATAAATCATCTTAGGCAAGTTTTCGATAGATGTAGAGAGTACAGGATTTCTTTGAACCCGGCTAAGTCTATTTTTGGAGTAACCGAAGGGAAATTACTTGGTCACATCATTTTTAAAGATGGAATTAAGATTGATCCTGAAAGAGTATCCAAAAGATTCCTCTTCCCCATAAATCTTAAAACCCTATAGTCTTTCCTTGGAAAAACAAACTTTCTTAGAAGGTTTATTCCAAATTACGCATAAATAGCTAAGCCTATTCAGAGTCTTCTGAAGAAAGATGTAAGATTTGTTTGCAAGATGGTAGAAAAAAGGCTTTTCAGGAAATCAAAGGTGCTATATTGCAAAAGCCCCTGTTTTAGTTAGTCCCGGTTACTCTAAGTATTTCATGATTTTCTCTCTCGCTTCTGAAGATACCATTGCTGGTGTCTTATTACAGAAAAATAAAGATGGTCACGAGTAGCCTATTGCTTTCATGAGTAGAGCACTTCAAAATTATGAATTAAAGTACAATACCATGGAAAAGCAAGCCTATGCCTTAGTCAAATCTCTTAAGCATTTCAAAACTCATGTGGGTTATTCTAAAATCATTGCTTTTGTCCCACATTCTGTTGTTAAAGATATATTAACTCAAATTGATTGCTTAGGGACTCATGCTAGGTGGGTTACTAAAATACAAGAATATGATTTAGAGATCAGACCCACCAAGTTAGTCAAAGGCCAAGGCTTGGCTCAAATGTTGACCGAAGGTAATAAAAAGGCTCTTGGTTTGATTTGTCTTGAAGATCTATCTTCGCATGAGCTGCAAAGATTAGGGGAGCATGAATGGTACAAGGACATTGTTTATTACCTGATAAATCTTACATGTCCTAACCATTTAGTCACTCAAAAGAGAAGGGCTCTTAGATTAAAAGCCACTAAGTATTGCCTCATGAAGGATGGCCTTGGATGGAGAAATCCTGAGGGCATAGTACTTAGATGTGTTCATGAAATTGAGTCCAAAAAATTAGTTCCTGAGTTTCATTTAGGATTTTGTGGTGGTAATTATGCTGCTAGAACTACTGCCCACAAAATTCTAAGAGCTGGTTATTGCTGGCCTTCAATTTTTTCTGATGTGCATAAGTTTGTTAGAAGTTGTCAAGCTTGTCAACTGTTCACTAGGAAACAGAAGCTTGCTGCCCTACCCTAACAAGTTGTCGTTGTGGAGGCACCTTTCCAGCATTGGGGTCTAGACTTCATCGGGAAGTTTCATGAAAATTCTAGCAATGGCTACTCATGGATTTTGACTGCTACTGATTATTTCACTAAATGGGTTGAAGCCATACCTGCTAAGAATGCCACTGAAAAGGTCATTATGGATTTCATTGAAAATAATATCATTACTAGATTTGGTGTCCCCAATAAGATCACTACTGATAATGCCAAGGCTTTTAGTTCTTCAGAGTTTTCGTATTTTTGTTTTAAGTATGGCATTATCTTATCTCATTCATCAAATTACTATCCTCAGGGTAATGGTCCGGCTGAATCAAGTAATAAAAATCTCATAACCATTATCAAGAAGATAGTAGGAGATAATAAAAGATCTTGGGATAGCAAAATCAAGTATGCTTTATGGGCAGATAGGATTACTAAAAAGAAAGCTACTAGTAAAAGTCCCTTTGAATTAGTTTATGGCTTGGATGTAACTTTACCTGTGCACCTGAAATTGCCAGCTTATCAGCTCCTTCAGCATTTTTCTACTAATAAAGATGTTGTTCAAAATAGAATACATCAGATTGTGGAGTTAGATGAAGTTTGTAGCACAGCTTTTGATACTATATGTAAAAGTCAATCTAACATTAAGAAAAGCTTTGATAAATCCTCTCGATCTAGATCTTTGCAGGTTGGAGATATGGTACTTCTTTGGGATCGCAAGAATGAAAAACCAGGAAAACATAAGAAGTTTGACAGTTTGTCGCTGGGACCATACATTATTCGAGATATTGCTAGACCAAACTCATTCCACTTGAGCAGATTGGATGGAAAACTGTTAAGTTATGGTATGTTCTATGCTTATAACAGTTTACTTCTTTTCTTATTATATTCCACCGATTAGCAATCACATGTACATAAAGTAAAGTGCAGATAGAACATTAAACGACCGATAGAAAACAAGCCAAGACAAGAGACACAAGATGTGGCGGCTAGCCAGGGACAAACCCCACAATGTGTGGGGAAACCCTTTGATCAAATCTTCTTTTATCTTCAATAATTCAGCAGAGAGAAATAGTACAATGAATCTGATTCATATCAGCAGTAGCAAACCCTAGATCAGCAACATCAGCATTAGCGGCTTCATTATCAAACTAGGGCAGACGATATCTCACAAACCGACCTTCAGATTGACTTCATTCCACCACCAAAAGTTTCAGCTTCCAGAGGAGGTTCATATGAACCTACAACACAGTTCAGATGAGGAGATATTCTAGGCCATGCAGGTCAATCTTTACTTCTGCAGTTGCAGCGTCAGTTTCAACAGTTTCTGACTTCAAACTAGGACCATCGATATCTTGCAAACCGTTCATCGGATTGACTTCATTCCACCACCAGAAGTTGCGGCTTTCATAGGAGGTTCAGATGAACCTATAACGCAGTTCCAAAGAGGATATCTTCTAGGCCTCACAAGTTAATCTTTACTTCTGTAGTTGCAGCTTCAGTTTCAGCAGTTTCCGACTTCAAACTAGGGAGAGAGAGAGACCCATTTCAGTGCAGTAGAGAAGAGACTCATATCTGCGTAGTAGAGAGAGAGAGAGATGTGATGAGATGAGTGAGACCAAATGAGGAAAAGTCCTCTTATATTTATACACAACGTTGGTGGGTGAATAGATGCGACTGTTGGGCTTCTGAGCCTACATGAGTTGTAGGTCGGCTTGATAATAATTCCATAATCAAAATAAATTCATATCTCCATGAATACTTATCGAAATCGGATGATCTTTATATTAATCCTACACCTCTCGACGAGAGGAATCTAATAAAAATATTATCAGCGATGAATAAAATGACCCACATGAAATTTTGCCCTGGTTGCCAATTTTAACACAATCCAGGCATGATTTTTTTTTTAATAAATTAAATCTATTTATACATTCAAAAACTCAATTTAAACCATAATAAAATTTTCATTCATATATATATATAAATATTTATTCAATTCCTTGTACATAATGACATCTCATGAAAATATAATTAGAACAAATATTTATATTTACTATATAGATTTTATTTTTATATTTATATGGAGTTCTTTGTCATTTAATAATTTAAAATAAAAAATAACTTATAACATTATAAAAACATATTTTTAACCCATTTTACTACGTTACCTTTTTATATTTTTTTAAACATATTTTTAATCAATTTTACCAAGTTATCTTTTTATATTTTAATTCGTTTAAGAAAGAATTCACTACAAAAGTAATGTTTATGTATATTAAATTGGGAAGAGATATTGATTTGAAATTATTGAAGCCATCTATATTATTCTATTTTAGAATAAGTGAATACAAAAAAATAAAATCTAAAATTAGTAAGTAGCATTTGATTAACAAGATATGAGGTTTTTGTGAAATTTGTTGATTGATAATGATTGTGATACAATGTTTTTGTGAAGTTTAGGATTCAAGATTGAGGGGTATATGGATTCATATAAGAAATATAAGAGTTTGAGATTGGAGGCTTTTGTGAGAACAGAAATTTTGATGTTGTCATTGAATTTTAGTGTGGTTTATTTTCAAATTTATATATAAAATCTGATATAAAATATAAAAATAAATAGATAAGAAATGTTGAAAAATACTTAATCTGATCTTTCGCATTGAAATTTTAGTGGTTTATTTTCAAAATTTATATATAAAATCTGATATAAAATAATAAATAATAGATAAAGAAATGTTTGAAAAAAATACTTAAATTAAATTTTGAACGTAAAAAATTATATTAATTAAACAATCACAATATAAATAAATAACTATTAAATAATAAAAATAATAACACTAATTTCAAATTATTAAATAATAAAATTAATACGAAATTAATAAAATAATATGAAAAAAAAACTAAAAAAAGGTGATATAACCCATTAAGTAAAAAAAACAAAAAATTAATATGAAAAAGAAACTAAAAAAAGAGTGATATAACCCATTAAGGTTAAAAGAGGGACTTTGATGAATTAGTTTGGTGTCTCGCAGAAAATGGTATATACGCCCCAAAATCAGGTTATAGCGCCCTAATACTGCACAAAAGACTAGACCAGATATTGAATTGGTGGAGATACATTTGGAAGATTACAACACCTCCACGCACCAGATTATTTTTTTAGTGCATTCTCAGAGATATTGTACCTACGGGGGAGCATCTAACTCACAAAGTTATTTATGGGCCAACTTGGTGTATACTGTGCAAATGTGAATCGAAATCTACGGAACATCTTTTCCTACTCTGCATCACATTACAATCTCTTTGACGGAGTTTATCCACATCCATTCGTTTCACTGGGACTTGGGTTGGCATCGATCTTAGCAGTGCATGGGATGACTAGTCTGGCAGGCACAAGGGATCTAAATTACAGAGTCTCCCCTTGCTTGTTTGTTGGTACATATGGTAGGCTTGAAACTGTTTCATATTTGACAACAGAGCTGTATGTTGGCCGCACATAGAGGCTAGCATTATCTCTGCATATAATGAATTGCCAGACCCTA